>CATIWJ010117945.1:0-25626 GCA_949640765.1 Croton laevigatus | reverse complement strand
TTGCACTTTTCTGCTTCGGCTCCAATGTATGACTCACAATCACTCTTTTATTTACTATTATTATTACAAAGATTAAAAAAAAATATATATATATATATATATAAGTAATCATCTTTTATATATATATATATAAAAGTTTTCTTTGTGATTGAATCAGATTGGAAGATATTTTGGGGGTGAATACATGCTAAAGTTGTATTTAAGTGGGGCAGTCGCTGGTTCGCTGTTTTACTTGGTTTACACTTCTTTTATAGCTTTATTCCCAAAGGTTTATATATATTTCTATTATGATTAGTTGGCTACATATGAGAGAATAACTAACAGAATAAGAAAGACCTTCTGAAATTTTTTTGTTTTGTTATGTTAGGAAGAGGGACAAAGGGACCCTTTTAAAACTGGAGTATTAGTATGTATTTTTCTTCTTCTTTTTGTTATTTCAAGAAGTCACTATTTTGACTTTGAATCGTTTGGTGCTTCAGGGGGTTAGTGGGGGTCTCAATGCTGTTATTTTGCTTCATATATTCTTGAATCCAAGATCCGTTATTTACTTCGACTTTTTCATACCAATTCCTGCTGTGTTAGTGGTAAAAATTAAATCATTCATCATTTCAATTTTATTGATTATTTTACACCATTTTGTGATCTTAGATTGCTGTTGTTTTGTGATTGTATTTGTAGGGTATCTACCTTGTTGGGAGGGATTTACTGAAGATATTGGAGGTGTGTCAAATTTTTCCATAACTTCACAAGAATGAGTTTATGTAAAAATATAGGTTATACTTTAATTAAGAGTTTCTTTTCTTTTTGTAGAAAAATAGTAATGTCTCAGCATCAACAAATATGGGAGGAATTGTGGTTGCAGCACTGGCATATGCTCAAATTAAGAAGGGACGCTTCTAAATTTTTTCTTCTTGATAACCACTAGATGATGAGGCTCACGGTTTTGACTAAATCCCCGTTTGCATCGGAATGCTTAGTAAAATAAAACAACAATATGCATTGCCCTTTATTCTCAACTGTCACCAACTTCAACTTTTTGTTATGATAGTTAATGTTGATTTAGCCCATCCAAATAGCATCTTTAATCCAACAAAATAGCTGGGGATATGTGAACATGGCTAATTAAATATGGGACGGAAGTTGCATGCCAAGGCGTAGTCAGTGGCAAGTACATTTACGATCCTGATAATATATTAGCCTTAAAATCCTAATACCTAATTTAAAAAAAAAAAAAGGGAAGGAAAATTAAAAGATTTTCTATTTTATTGGTTTGTATTTAATTTGGCAGCATAAAAAATAGTCAAATATTGAGCATAAGAATTGTTGATTTTCAAAAAATAGATGCGGGTAAATATGTATTTTAATAATTTATCTTCAAATATCTTATTTTCAAGAGATTTTCTATGATTTATAAGTCGATTACGAACTATTTGGTTTATGTCTTATTGTTGATTTTGAAAAAAAAAATATTAGTCTATTGTTGACTTATATCTTATTTTAGATATAAAAAAAATTGGAAACAGTACGAACTATTTAGTTTGTAACAGGACTACAAACAAATCAAATATTTTTGCCAATTACATGGAATACAATCAAATCTCTAGATTTTTAGCATCTTTGGGGAGTTCATTATGAAATAGATGCAGTTACTAAAACTTAAAAGCACTAAAAAAAGATGGAAGTAATTATAAATCAGCAAATTCAATGGTAGATTTTTTTGCGAGATGAATATTGATAGATCAAGAGACTTCTTTCTGAAATTTGAAGTGGTTGCACTCTTATTTGTTCTAAATTTGGTTGGAGGGATTTGCTATCTTCTATCGATGAAATATTTTACTTCTAAAAAATATAGAAACTGGAATAATTTTGTATTTGGGAAGAATTATTGTTGAATGCTCTAAGTGGAGATATTATAGGATTGCGAGCTTTCGATGAGATAGCATTTTTTGAGTATATACGAGACTATTATTGGACCAGATAATGATGTGGGCTGGGTAGTTTTTGAATTAATATCAAATTAATATTTTGAATACTTCCTAGATACATAACGATGAAGCCGGTAACAACTTTGTGCGGGTTTTTAATTTAAGTGGGTTCCAAATGAAAGTTATGCGAGTTCTCTAATCGAAAGCATCAACCCTTATTTGGGCTAAGAAAGAAGAAAGAAAGTACATATGGAAGCTGTCATGCCAATATGCCATTTTCCGCAACCAAAGAATTGCTTTTAGGCCTCCAAAAATCCTCACCATCACTATACATAAACCCATAACACCACCACCACCACCACCAAATCCAACGGCCAACCTGTAACTCAATTCAAAATGCAGAGGCTACTTTCAACCAAACTTGTCTCCTCAAATTTCTCCAAAACACTAACCAACAGTTCTAATAATTCTTCATTTCTACTCCCTCAGTCGCTCGGGAACTTCACCTCTCTTCCCAAACCAACTCACCATACCCAACACAATCATCTCTTTGGCTTTTCTCAGTTAAACTCCGCTCACCATTTTTATCCTTGTCGATCACACCATATTCTTTCAGGGAAAGTTCCGTCAAAAAATCCATTGCTTGCCAAGCATTTTTTGTCAAATACCCTTTTCAAGGTTTCAAGCAGAAGGTTTAAAGATTATAAAGTCGCCATCTTTAATGCTCGGTTTGTCAGAGGATATAATGGGTTCAAGCCAAATTATGGTTTCAATGGGCGTGCTAGGTAATTTTCTCTACCGTTTATGCATTTGAAATTGTTCTACTTTTTCTTGAATTTCAATTTCTCCGTTGTTTTCCCTTGAACCCTATGTTTCTGAACCTTTAAGACTTCTCTGTTAGTCTAATCATACAAATCTATTAGGCATTGGCCATCTGTTTGTCTGAAAAATTTCAGCTTGTACTATTGACTGTATAATTTTATACCCGAAACTAAAAAAAAAAAAGATGCTCATTTAATTTGAAAATTATGGGCATTAGGTGAGAGCTAATATTCTCTGAAACTATCATTAGAACAACTTTTCACACTTTTCTTCATTTCCAATGATTTTGCGTTTTAGTATTGTCTTAGTCTTTAGATCACTTTTGCATCTTTATTTCTTTGATAATCATGCTCAGACTTGATGTTACAAGCGGTATTTTGGTCAATTTGAGAGTTGTATCTTCAAACTTTGAAATTGTAATTTTGTTTGAAGTTAATGTTCATATGAAGGTGAAAGAACTTGTCTTCAATTGTTTACAGGAGATCATGGTTCCATGGGCTATCGGCTGACAGCATGGTATTGGGTTTGATTTTATCCAATGTTGCTGTCTTTATGTTATGGCGGATTTATGATAAACAATTTATGATAAACAACTTCATGGTGAGTCCCCAGTTTATGAAGAACTTTTTACTATTTGATTTCACAAAAAAAACCTCTAATTACTGGAACCTTAACCTTATGATCCACTCTAGTCATTGGACTGGTGGGATACCAGGTAGGTATCATGATTCATTCTTTGTGAATTCCTAATAAGGGAGTTAGTTTCATAACAAATTCGAACATGGTTATCTTATTGTCTTTGCAAATGAGTTACCCTATGAGAGTACTTAATTTTTTAGAGAATAAGTAATTGAAGGCATTTTTTGTGATTGTAGACTACCTTAGGATTGTGGAATAGAGAATCAATGGAACTAGTGAAGAATGATTTTTTTTTTTTTTTTTTGAGTGTTTTGGTATTCTTTTACTAACAACTAATCTGTCGATGTTCCATGAGCAGATTTCACTGGACAATTTTAAAAGTGGACGTCTTCACACGCTGATTACTTCTGCCTTCAGTCATATGGATATGGAACACATCATTTCTAACATGATTGGACTTTACTTTTTTGGGACAAGTGTACGATTCTGAGACTCGGGACTCAATATCTCTTATTTATAAACTTTTTCTTTCATAGAGTGTTCTTCTTTAGTTGTTTTGTTCATTTCATCATGGCTTTCATTCAAGGATCCATTCTTCTATGTACTCTAAAATGAAAACTTGAAAGGATGAATTTTTGCTTGAAAAATTAATTTAATATCATTACTATTTTTCATATGAACGCGTTTAGCATTCTACATGTGAGCCAGGTATGTGGGAAGATAAGTTCACTTTTCATACATTTCTTTCCCTATCATAGATTGCTGCGGTAGAGGTGAATTCTTTGAATATTGTGATTATCTGTCAGTTTTAACTCATTATGTAATTCTTTCCTCTCTTATAAATCTCAACCATAGTGGAGATTGAATTAACCCAAAACCAGCTTAGTTTACTGTTTTCTGTATCCAGAGTGATATTTAATATGTTCTTTTTAGTATTATTAAATTGTGTCGGTCCATGTTAAACCAAATATGCTGTAATTTAACATACTAAGATGTCGGCTACATAGAGTAATTAAATTCAAGTATGGATTCAGTTCAAAGAAGACCGAAGAAGTCACTTTTTAAAGGTCTTATTCTGGAATTGTTCAGTGGTTATGTTGTGGGTATTAGTTTAATAAAGAATTCATTAATTATGGCAGTCGATGATACTTTTTCTTTTGTTTCTTTGCAAGATTAAAGTTCATTGTCTTGTGGAGATAAACATTGTATTATTGTCAGACGTATTGTGAGAAGTATGAATATCTATATTGCATTTAGGCGTTTTCTTTTGAACAAAGTTGTTGCTTCAGTTAGTTCCTAAAGCGCTTCAATTTCTTATGTCTCCTTTCTTTTCCATTGATCAGATTGGAAGACAATTTGGACCCGAATTCTTGTTAAAGCTGTATTTAGCAGGAGCACTGGGTGGTTCAGTCTTCTACTTGGTGCACCATGCCTATATGGCTTTATCGACAAAGGTATAGCTGCTCTCCAACACCCATTCAGCTGTTCTATCGCGTGAGAGCAAGTAATAGAAAATGATTTTTTGATAGCTGAAATTGAATCTAACTGTGCAGTGCATGTTTATGCTGTGTCCGTTGTGAACGCGAGATTCCATTAAGACATTATTTGAAATTTTGACCTCAGTCTTTTGTTAACCTCAGGATCGAGGATTATTTACAAAGGATCCTTCAAGAACTCCAGGATTGGTAATGCTTCTGCAATTGTTATTTCAAACTTTTCTTTTCTTTCTCATTTTTTACCGAATGTAGCATGAAACTCACTAAATTTTTTAAGTCCTTAACATGATTAGTTATCAATATCTGAAGCATACAATTTGTAAGCTACAAATCCTTTCATATATGACTTAGAACCTTGAAACTGATCAACAAATAAATTAATCGATAAATTGATATCTGAAAAAGAAACGAGAGTTTGAGTCCCAAAGTTAATGTAATATAAACTTGTGGATATACTCGTATTCATTAGGGTGCTAGCGGAGCGGTGAATGCTATTATGCTGCTTGAAATATTCTTGAATCCAAGAGCCACTATTCTCTTCGATTTTATCATACCAGTCCCTGCCATTTTGCTGGTAAGTCTTCCTTACATAAAGAATTAATATTAACATTGACATTACCCTGATCGCTTCTTGTTGTTGTCGTTGTAGGGAATTTTCTTGATAGGGAAAGACGTATTGAGGACAATAGAGGTATGTTAGATTTCGTCCTTCCTACCACTTCCATGACCATCTTTTTAGAAGCCTTTTCTTGTGGCGTGAAATGTTCTAAAATTATTTTGGCAGGGAAATACAAATATCTCAGGATCAGCACACTTGGGGGGTGCTGCAGTTGCTGCGTTGGCATATGCTCGAATTAGGAAGGGACGCATTTGAATTTTTGATACGGTAGAGATTTAATTCTTGAGACATTGTTGATCTATAGCTATTCGCATTCGGTGGCCTCTCTTGTTGGTTGTGAGCAGAAAAATTTATTCCAATTGCTCCTGTGTTGGCCACTCTAGAATTTAATTTTTTTCTTTTTTTTAACATAGGTAATTTTATTGATTGCAAAAAGCATATTACAATGTTCTCTGCAACAGGGTTGCCTGTGCATATTCATTATAAATAAAACTCACATCTAAGGCATCTCTGGCTAGCTTATGAGCAAGAGAATTATAATTTCTCGAAATATAAACACAGGAGATAGAAGAATAATGGAGGAGCAAACCTCTAATATCCATGATAATTTCTATCACTTGATGATGGACTCTCGATTTTCTATTAATGGCATCCACTACAGCTTGAGAATTCAATTCAATAGTGCAATCCTTCCAACTTTTTTCTTTTACTAATTCCACGGCTTTACACACTTCTAATGCTTCCAAACACAAGGGATCTTGTATGAGCTTGAACTATTTTAATTTCCAATCTATAACTCTACTTGAACTACTTCGAACCACACTAATAGAGCCATGCTTCTATTTAGAGTAACTGCTGCATCCACATTAATTTTGAAGATTCTTGGTCTCGGTGGAGTCCAATATTGCGATTTTACCACAACATTGTAAGGTATAGAACATTGGATTTGTTCAATCACTCTGAACTCTTGCCAATAATTAATAGCCTTCTGAATCATCTCTTAGCAATTTTAAATTTTATATTCAAAAGTCACTTCATTCATGTGCTTCCAAATTGCCCAAATAAATGAAATCACCAATGCCTCATTTCTCCAATTCTTACCATATGGACTTACCACCTTCATTACTTAATAAATAAACTAGCAACAGAGTCTTTCTAAATTCTGTCTATTCGAAGACCAAAAGGAGAGGAGAACTATATGGCTTTAGCAAAAACACATTTAAAGAACAAATGCATTTCATCTTCAGTTTGATTATAGAAAAGGCAGTTAGTGAAGCTTCCGTGGATTCTCCTGGTGAGATTAACACCAACTAGAAGGCTTTTTTGAACTAAGCGCCAAAGGAAAGCTTGCAATTTCCTTGGAGTTTTTAATTTTCAAATTTGCTTCCATGGAAAGGAGTCATTCACTTTGAGTGGAATTAATCTGCTGCTATAGTAGTTGAACGACTATCCTATAACCAGTCTTTACTGAGAAAATTCCATACATTGAATGGTTCCAATTTAATTCATCTGGGCTTTCCACATTTGCCAATGGCATTACAAGGATGGGTTTAACGTGGTTATCCGAAAAATTTCTTACTTCACTAGCACTGATCTATTTCACTCCTTTCTATCCCAATCTACTAGTTGATGGACCCAATAGATTCCTCTATCACGGTTGGAACTGCTTTCATAACATAGGAATTACCATTAGGTGTACATGGGTTAAAGAAACATGCCACATACTTGTCCTTCGTGATTTTCCATCTCAAATTCCCTTACAGTAGATTCCTTCCCAACAAGAATATTATTCATTTCATGATAGGAAGTTAGTATTTAGGAAGTACTTACCTTTCAGCAACCTTGCAAGCAGAAAATCAGGATTTTTTCAGAATCCTCCAACCTTGCTTAACTAGCGGAGCCATGTTTATTGCTTCTCATTATCTGTAATCGAGGCCTCCATTCTTTTTACTGAAGCACATTTTCTTCCAAGCAATCTAACAAATTTTCCTTTCTTAGTCTTTTTGACCCCATTAAAATTGTCTTACCATTAAGTTTATTTCCTCTATAAGACTCTTCGAAACTCTAAAGTAGGAAAAAGTGAATATAGGAATGGATACAATAACCGGTTTAATAAGCATGCCACTCTATAATCTTGATGTAGTGATTGTTAATATATTTAATAGCAATTCAAGTTGAGACTGTAGTTTAGATGATTTCAGTTTAGACTTGAATTGAAAAAATAAAATAAAACCTGGAAATTATATTTACAGATTGAAGAAATGAAGGTGTTGTCCAAATATTAAAATGACTGTAAGAACAATTGAATAAAGACTAAAAGTTAATTTGTTCTGAAAAGATGTATCAATGAATGCGAAAATCAAGATTGAAGAGTGAAAAGAAACAGAAAAGATTGACTGTGTGAAAGGCGTAGAATAGAATCTTGGCAGAGATGATCAATTGTTCAAAACCTTTTGTCAGCAAACTAGTATTTAAGTTTTTTATTTTTTTTTGCCAGCAAACTAGTATTTAAGTTGATACAGCCTTTTTTTTAATTACTAATTAAACCTGCAGGGTCTGAAGTGATGAGGGTACTGGATACTATTTGCTACGCTACAAATTATGTTGTCATTTCTTAATTACTTCACCTGCCATTTACAGTATGTTTGATTGAGGGTAAGGAATGGTAAGTAAAGATAAGGAAGGGTAAATTTACCCGTACTCCTGTTTGAAAAGAGGTTACGCGATGGTACATAAGGGTAAGGAGGAGTAAACTTTACCCTCCCTTATCCCTCAAAACTCCAATTTTCTTACCGGTAAACTAACATCTTTTCAAACATCACTAATTTTGAATGTACCCCTCCTTACCCTTCCTCCTCCTTACCCTTTCTTACCATTCCATTAATTACCCATCCCTCACCCTCATCCAAACATAGTGTTATGTACAAACCCTCGTCTAATGCCATTTTCCCCTCCAAACCAGACCCCTTTTTATTTTTCACAAGGCGGTAGTTTATCATTAAGTGCTCTCCTCTAAGCTATAGTATTTGAGTTCGATTCGCGACGAGCTCAATAAACTCCCTTTACGACTTTGCTTAATTAAGTTTGATTCTTTTATATTTCAAATTGAATTTGAAAAGTTTTCATGGAATCCATTCCTATTGTTCACTTCAAACATTTTTTTTCTCTTTTTATTTTGGAAAGAAGCTGTTCGTTTTGTTTTGTTTTATTTTAAGAATTAAGGATGGACCCATATATAATACTTCTGCCAATTACAAATCAAAGGAATAAAAATAGATAGGGCCCATGGTTCTTTTGATGGGCCATACATCTCACGTCCATCTGAGACTCCAATGTGGACCCCAGATAATTCATGCCACGTGTCCAAACACCCCTCTCCTCTTCCTGGAGAGCCCCCTCAGAATACAGTAGTACAGGTCATTCTATTACTCAATCTTTCTTCCTTACAATTAAAAAAAAAACCTCTCTTCAATTTTTTTTTTTTCAAAAAATATTAAAAAACTTGTTTAGGCTTTTTATTACTCTCTTTTGCATGACAGCCCCAAACATAAATCTAAACTCTAATTCCCCATAAATCCTTTTCTTGTTTCTCTTGATTCCCATTTTACTTCGTAATTAACTTTCACTCCCTGCACTTTCTCAGCCGCTAGACAATAAAGAAAAATTTTCCCGGAAAAATGAGGTGGGAAAGACTCCAACTACAAAATGGAGCTCAACTGCCACATGATAGTAATGGCGGGCCAGGGAAAAGGTGGGGACATACCTGCAATTCTGTCAAAGGTGGGAGATTTCTCTATGTTTTCGGTGGCTATGGCAAGGATAATTGCCAAACCAACCAAGTTCATGTCTTTGACACTGGTGGGTCTCCTTTTTATTCCCTTCATTTTTGGTTTCTCTCTCTGTTTTTTTTTTCTTTCTCATAAATTTTGAAAGAATTAAGGTTTGTTTCCATTGTTCTGAACCCTGTTAAGATAAAGTTTCCATTTTCTTTCCATTTTCCGCTATACGTTTTCTGTTTGTTATGATGGAAAACCGCTAAAACTGTTCTCGTTAGGGTTTTATGGGTTTGTTTTATGCTTGCCATTAATATTTCTTTCAAGGGTTATCGTTGTTCCTGACTGCTGAAAAAAGTTTGCCTTTTATTTTTCTCCTTTTTCTTTTTATTTGCTTGGTTACAGGGTGGTTATTTGAAAAAGTATGCCCTTTTGGTTGATGTCTTATTTTGGATTAGGATTTTGGTGGTTGTTGTACTAGGCTCTCAAAGGGGTTTATTGCGGTGAGGCATTAATAGTTACTTTGATGGGGTTATGATTGTTTGGGGCCATTATTTGTTATGGAATTTATGTTAACTTCTTGTTAATAATTTTCCTCTGACGGGTTTTTGTTCGTGGCAGTGCTAACTCCCCCGTCACCATTTTTCAATTTGATATGGCTGGAGTACCTGTGGCCTATTTCAGAATCTATAGGCAATTTGATTATGCTAATCGACCTAGTAGGGTTTAGCAAGTTAATTAAAGCTACTCTATGGTATTTATTGTATTGCAGATTATGATCAGTTTAGCTTTATCTGGTTGGGATGTTCATGTTCTATTGCTCAATGTGCTTGCTTTTGTTGTTACAAAATTTGCTCATGGAGATTTTCCCCCATCATAAATTGATTACTCTCCGTTGCTAACTTGCAGCCACACAGACTTGGAGTGAACCAGCAATCAAGGGTACGCCACCCACTCCAAGGGACAGCCATACTTGTACTACTGTTGGTGATAATCTGTTTGTGTTTGGTGGCACCGATGGGATGAACCCTCTCAAGGATCTGCATATATTGGATACTTGTGAGTAAAAGTTGTCTTTATTTCTAATTCATGTTCCTTTTGAGATGGCACCTCCTAAAGAAATCAATTAATATTGTGGCTCACACACTGTTAGCATCTATATGATAGACATTTGAAATTGATGATCATTGTCTGTTTGGCGCTTGTAACATGATGAGTATAATTGATTCACCTGCATAACACTTCGAAATCAATTGAAATTGTGGTTCGCACACCATTAGTAGTCATACAATAGAGCATTTGAAATTGACGATCATTGGTTGGTGCTTGTAGGTAGCATGGTGAATATAATTGATTCACCTGCTTAACACCCAGTATGTCTTTTTGTTGTAGCATCACATACATGGAAGTCGCCAACTGTGAGAGGAGAGGGACCAGATGCACGGGAAGGTCATAGTGCTGCTCTTGTTGGTAAACGACTCTTCATATTTGGTGGCTGTGGAAAATCTAAGAATAATAATGATGAAGTTTATTACAATGATCTCTACATATTAAATATAGGTATGTGTATTTTGTATATTGGGGGATGATTCCTTTGGTAACGTATTTTGGTATCTAATACATATGTCATGCATCTTTATTGAAGTCCTTGGATGGTTTAAATTGAATCTTCAACTGTAGTTTAACTATGGCTTGCTTAAATTAAAAGTTCCTTTCCTTTATCTTTCAGTTTGCAGTTTAATTGAATCTACAATTTTTATTTTTATTTTTTGCTTTTCGTGGGGCTAATTTGGGTCCACCTAAAAGCATTCTGTTTATGAGCATTCACTTCAGTTATATTAATGTTGAAATTCCTTTAAGTTGTTCACTATTCCTTATGCTGTGGCAGAGACATTTGTATGGAAGCAAGCAGCAACATCTGGTACACCACCTTCTGCACGTGATAGTCATACTTGCTCATCTTGGAAGAATAAAGTCATTCTGATTGGTGGTGAAGATGGACATGATTATTATTTGTCTGATGTTCACATTCTAGATGCAGGTTTTGCTTATGCTTATTTAATTTTACATATAATGCCCACATGACACACATGCACATAAAGATTTGTTTCCAGTATCACATAATTTTGTAATTGCATTTGTTTTAACTGGATTGGGAAGATGCTAATGGAAATCTTGTTTATTCCTTTGCAATGTTGGCGTTCTGTTATTTAATTAGAAACTCTGGCATGGAAGGAGCTTGTCACCTCTGGCCAAAAGTTGACTCCTCGAGCTGGTCACTCAACTGTTGCTTTTGGCAAGAATTTGTTCGTTTTTGGAGGATTTACAGATGCTCAAAACTTGTATGATGATCTTTATATGCTTGATGTTGGTATGTATAATGTTGCTACATTGTTGTTCAAAATCCTGTTACTTCTTCTCCTTTCCTTTCAAAAAATTCTTTGATAACGAAATGGATGAGTATTGGATTTGGACTGGTACTACAGATTTGCACACATGTAATTTCTTCCAAACAGAATCCATGCATTTAAGGCTGGTGTTTTATGGACTTGCTACGTGCCATAAGCTTATTGTATTGATTCCTCTATGCCATATTGTAGATTATCATTGCTGTAAATTTTTTTTCAAAAAAAAAAAAAAAACATTGGAATAGTGTGTATTTCAGTCTGACTAGTAGCTGGACTTGCCGTGAGTTGAACATGTGACTGATTTCAACCTGCAAAATCTGTGCTTTCTGGCTTTGTTTATTTCTGGTTATCAAGTAGTTCATTTCCTTCTGGCTGTTAATGGGTTGATCTTGTGATCTATTTATTGTTACATCTGACTGGATATCATAAAAGAAAAATTGAATTAGAAAGCTCGTAAACACTCCTTGTGCCAATGATAGTTTCCTGGATTGAACTGTCCTTTTTAATCTATAGATTAATGGGTTATTACTATCAACTGGGTAGGATAGAATGACGGGTAATTTCTTTGTTTTTCAGCTTCTAATAACTTAAATTCCTTTATTCTTGCAGACACTGGTGTATGGGCAAAAGTGATGACCTCAGGAATTGGACCATCTGCAAGATTTTCTGTGGCTGGGGACTGTTTAGATCCACAGCTGGGTGGTGTACTTGTGTTCATAGGTGGCTGCAACAAGAGTCTTGAGGCATTGGATGATATGTATTACTTGTACACAGGTTTAATTTAATATTTAGAATTTTCCCCTGATCTATTCTTTACCTGCTCATGGGATTTTGATTATGCGGTTTTGCAAATTCTTGAAAGACTCTAGGATTTCATAATATTTGGATAACATTTAACTATTTAAAATTTTAGGACTTAGAAGGATGGGAGATGAACGACCCCTGGAGAAATTGTCCTTGAAGAAGCAATTGAAGCTGAAGTGCCAAGAACAAAATCTCAATTCTCCTCTGCATGAGAATGCTCTTATTAGAATCGACACAAGTGGTCATTTCCACCATACTGTGCCAATTTATGCCCAACCAAGTATGTATTGGCTGTTATCTTTTTCTTAAAAAAAGGAAAAATATATTGTAAAATTGAAGTTGGTATTCTTCATATATGGCCTTCGGAACCTGGGGTCATCTCTAGGTTGCATCCCAATGCAGTCATGAAAAATAGCTTGAGATTTTTAGTATCACATTGCGCATGCTGACAATTACTTCATTTATCAAATAGTTTGGTGTCATGAGATGCTTGCTTGTCCAAAGTATTGAATCTGATGTCTGTTCATATCAAACTGAATGTTAGAAGTTTTGAAGTTTACCTAATGTCTCATTAGATTTTGTTGTTGCCAAATGCTTGCTTGTTGATTGTCAATGTTGTCATCAAGTGCTTTTTTTTGTTCCACATTGGGGGCTTCTTTATTATTATTGTTGTCAAATGTATGCTGTGTAGTTTCACATGCTAGGCTTGTTCATTCTTGTTGCTAGGATGTGTTGTGTTGTAGTTGCTTTGGGTGGGTGTGAACCATGGAATTGAGGGGCAGATTGATGTTCTGCATAGGTTGAAGAAAAATATCATACAGTTGGGGATCTTAAGCTTTGTAGCTCTGGAGCCTTCTTGATCACTAGCAGCATCTTGAGTACAAGTTTATTTATGTCGATCTTAAATAGATAGATGTCTTTAGCCTTTCTCATTTAAAGATTTGACATCAAACAAATATGGAAACAAACCTGTTTTTGCAGTTAACCTTGCAATTCTTATAGATGTTTTATCATCTCCGAAGAAAGGTTTGTGATGTGTAGTAGGCCGAAGATTAAGTGGGCTTCATATTGATAGAAAATATTGGATGCTGGACTAGGTGGATTAAATGAATTGGGGGCAAAAATTATTGATGGAATTTTCCTGACCATGTAAAATATGTTGTCAGTATTCTAGATGCCTCTTAAATCACTTATGGGTTTAAACTTACTAGAATAGTCTATAGTAATTTTTAGTAAGAAGTAATTACAGTAATCAGGGCTATTTTGTGGGATTCTCAAATTATGATGGTGGACATGCTTTTCACTTGAATATTTCAGCTGAGGATAAAAGATTTTTGTAACAAATTATGCTTTTCCTATACTCTGCTCAAGTTTCTGGTAATCAATACAGTAAAAAATGTTTTCCAGGTTGACCACCAAATGTGCTTAGAGCATGCTACAATTTTTTTTTTCCTGTGAAACCGTTCTTTTGTTAATACTTAAATTGTTTTGGTATCTTACTTTGGCTGTTACTAGTAGTTGGCATGGAGATTACTACTCTGGTTTCATCAATTTGTACTGAGAGGGCAGTGGACATAGTGGCATGAGTTATATATATATATATATATATATATATGAAACAATATATCAGTTGTGTTTCTAAAAATTAGTCTTTTGTTTACAGGAAGGGAGAATTGGCGATTGAATCAAATGCAGCTTCGTCAAGGGAAGAAGACATTTCAAGCCAAAATTACTGAAAGTCTCCCACATGGATATACCATTGAAACCATCATTGACGGGAGACCTCTGCGTGGAATACTGTTTGCCAACAAGCCAGTTGCTCCCCAGGTGGCTGATCATTATGATACTCGGTAATATTCATTTTCTTTTCTTTCCAGTGTCTAATTACAGTTGAATTGTTTGAATTATGACTATTCTATAATGATGTATGCCTCTATCAGGAAAAGGGCTGGTGGGGAAAGTGGTAGTGCTATGTTGAATGGGGACCAAAACAGTCAATCGAAAACTAGTAAAATCCTCAGGCAGGATGGAATAGATCACATGCAACTTGATGCGAAGGAGACCACATCACATAAACCCAATACTGAAACTGTTGATGCTCCTGATTTGAAAAATATGGCTTCTCCCAATGGTTCTCAACTCCTTCAGGTCTAAACCTCTTCACCCCTTTTTTAACCATTTACTCCTTCAGGGTTTCAGAGTATTGTGCGTTTCTTTTAACTTGGAATTCTCTTCGAATTAATGAAAAAAGAAAAATCCATGGGTTTAAATGTGTTGCTCTGATTGCAATATGGTTGTGTATGTGCCATGATGAAAGCTGCAGGTTAAACCGTCTTTAAAATTTTCCGATTTGTTTATTTTGTGGAAGCAATTGGACCATATTGTAGCCAGCTATTTTGGACTGTTTGACATAACAAATTTCTATTTGATTTCACAAGAATCCATGCCAATTCATCAATAAAAAGCTGGAGAATCTTTTTGCAAGGAACTCCAATGGTATTGCCAAGATTTCCTGTGTATGTCTTCAGAATGTTTAATGCTGACGAAATTGGGTTGGTAGGGTAGTACCCATCTCAGCCAAGCATTGATTTAAACCAACTTAGTGACCTATGGAACTTTTTCTCCATGCTTCCAGTTAAGAGCTACACCTTCAAACGATTGAATGCTATTAAATACTCACTTCTTCCTATTGCAAAGGCCAATGCAACTGTTTTCTTTCTATCCTTTTTCCCAAAATATATGGAGAAAAACTGAAAAATTGATGTTAGACATCCTGTCTTATAATTGCGAGCATTTTGAATCATACATGTATCAAACTTTGTTCTTTCTGCTATACATCTCAGGATGATTAATTAAGCATCCAGTCCAAGAACTTCCTTGCTCTTTTAAGTTTTACCTATTCTCATTTGTTATTTCCCTTTAATTCTCTGTAATTCGCGCTTATTTACCAATTCACTTCTTGGCATTAATAACTGTTGGTCTGAACATTCTGTTCCAGTCATGCATATTTTTGCGGGCTTTCTGTGATTTGACATATTGATTACAATCTTTTCAATTTTCTGTAGGTTCCTGCAGATCCAGTTCCATCAGTAGTGCCTTTGAATTTAAATGATGATATGGTAACTGATGCACCGGACACCAGTGCTGAAGTTCCTACAGCATCAGAGGAAATCTTGTCTCTAAAGCAAGGTGGGAATCCTACAATCTTTTAACTTTTATGTACAATGCAGGTCGAGAAGTCCATTAATCATCTACTTGCTCAACCCTGAAAACAAAAAGCATGAAAGAGTCGAGGCTAGGTTAGATCAATAAGAAAGCGTTTAAAATTTGTTTTGTTAATATGTAGGAAATGGTACCGATGTATTTTGATGATCTCAACATTTTGTATGCTTGGTGAGAGAATTTTTACTAGGTCATTTAAGTTGAGGCAAAGAGATTAATGCCTATTTGAGACTATCTTGACGAAGGCTCTTGTATAATCTAATTGCTGTTGACAGATGGCAGGACACCAACTGACGGAGTAGAGAGTAGCCGCGGGGAATCTGTTCAATTGGCGAACAATTAACTTTTTTTCCAGAATGGCTCAACAGAAACCACCTGCTTCTGTACATTAGTAACCTAGAAGGTGGTCATAGGTGCATCTGACTTGTGCTATAGAAATTCTGCTTTCTAACTGGTGTGATCTTAACTTTTCCTTTTCTGAACCAGCAAGATAGTCTCTTCTAAAAATTAGTTCAAATAGAATTTTATATTTAGCTGTTTTTCGTTTATATGAAACTTGGAATATCTTCTTGACTAGTTGCTACTTAGATTATTCAACTAATGACAGAGTGGAGAAAAGAGGTTGCTCTTGCTTATCAGAAACAGAGGGCTTTTTTTTTTTTTTTTTTTGTTTAATGAAAAACAGAATTTGTTCTCCAAGTAGGTAGGCTTCAAAAAGTTTGTTTTGTCTCCTAGGTTATAGCTTCATAGACTGCACAATTTTGTTTTCCCCGTTGTAATTCTTGATCCGGAAATGAAGTAAATTTTGCCCTTTCATTCGTTTCTTCTTTGTTGGGAATTTGCCCAAGAGATGATGAGAAAATATGACCAAAATGAGCAAATTCTAAACCATTGGTGCAATGTAAGCTTGAATTCATCTAACATTATTTTAACATTAATTTGTTAAAAGAAACTTTCATTAATAGGTGAAGCATTCAAAGAAATTTAGCATTTAAAGTTTCCGATCATTAATTGAATTAATAAAGTTTGATTGATTTTGACCTAAAAAAAAAAGTTTGATAAAATAGCAACTCCACACCTCCAACTAGTAAGAAGAAATCCAATTCTAAGTTTTAAAAAAAAAAAAAAAGAGAGAAATCCAATTATCATCGACGGTAAAAAAGACAGGCATCAGACCAAAAATAGACCGGTTCAGTTGATAAAAAGCCATTGCTGGCTTCTGGAATACCTTTTTTTCTTTTTCTTTTTTTTTTTCTTAACGAGGTCTCTGGAATACTAATATTGGATGATGCTCGTCACATCGCATTCATGAGAACATAAAGTTGGACATAAAGGCATTAAAAGCCCACTTCTTAGGGAACTGTCTTAAACAAATATGAAGGATCTGTTTTCATATTTAACATGTTAAAACACTGGTTTTCCTGCAATTTTAACATCACTACAGCAATTGTCAGCAATCGCTTTACGAGCTATCTGCGATGCCTCACTTCCCATTACCACCGAACAGGTAGTCCAGTGAAGATCCACCACCAGGAGCTGCATGGACTTTTGTAGTAGGCCGATCCTGTAAACACAATTTCCACAAGTTCATTCAATATCCTCAAAACATGTTGATACATTATATCCACCCACCCAAAACTTACAAAAAGAGAAAAAAAATCAAGCCAGCTAGCCTGGCATCTTTGCAGCACAGAAACATGTGGCCATGCCAATTTCTATCCAATCCTCAGGATTTCCTCAAAATAGGCCCAGCCATTATTGTAACCCAGAGATAGTATTCCTCCCCTTGTGATAAACGAAATTGGTTTCACACCCTCAGTTTCAGTCAACCCACTGTGTATCAAAACTGACCAACAGAGCCACCCACACTTATGGTAAATATTCAATTCACGAGTCGATCTCAAGAACCGGGTAAAAATCAAGGAACACAAGCACTTTCCTAGTGCTATTCCCACTACAATGCAATTTACTTCTAGAGAAGTGCAAGACATGTACTGCCTTAATATTTATCAGCACTTGTCAGAAAAGGCAATAACATTATCATTATTAGATTATGCACTATAACCAGAACATCTAACAAAAGTAACATAACATGGGCAATCTATTCTAGAGTTATTTTCTTTAATCTGGATGATGTTTTTCCACTTAAATACAACCTTTAAGATACTATCTTTGGCAAAGGAAAGGTCTGTGAACAACATTAACAAAGATACAGCATGTAAATCTGTAACCAATTGAATATATCAAATATAGACAACATCACTATAAATGTGTTGCCCGGAAGTACCTACCAGAGGATAACTGACAGAAGTAAATCACTGATTAACTATATAGCTCACCATGCAATCTAGTTTCTTGAGGATGTTCATAGGCTTCAGTTAACAGGCTAACATCTGGATCCGACATGAACTATGATAACTAGGGGATGTGAAAAATATCCCAAGGAAGTTTAGTCTACAGGCACATGATTATAATTTTATACAATTTCGGTTTTTTATTAGAAAATAAATCTAGATTTTCAAAAGTAAGACAAGATCTAGACTGGCTATTTGATATTAATTTATCCATACTAGCAAACACTAGCACACAACTAATGCAAACAAATATAATTTTAAAAGAAGAATATTTTATAAGTAACTAAGAAATTACAGTGAGGAAGTTGCCGCAGTTCTGGCCATCAGCACGAAAATAGTTGTTGGTTGGGGCTGCTGGTACACCAGCTGGAATCTGCTTGGTAGCATCTCCAGATGCTGCAGCAGGAGTAGGCTTCTGAGCAGGTGCACTGCTTGCAACCTGTTCCACATTCTGAGAAGGAGGTGGAGGAGGAGCTTCAGTATTGTTATTAGAAGTTGCTTTTGGTGGGGGAGCCTCTCCGCTTCCAAAAAGGTAGCCCAAAGAACTTTGTCCTCCACCACTGCTTACACCACGACCCATTATCCCGATCTTAACAATTACTGATAATGACTAACGTCTGCAAACGCCATGACAATTGAAAAAACAAAAGTGAGTTCCCAATTGTTTAGCATAAAAGCAAAGCAGAACCACAAATAAATATTCAGGCTACATTTGGTACTATGAGACAACGGAAGTGACATAATGTAATCAAAATATCATCCTATTAGAGCAAGCAGCAAAAGGGAGAAATAGTTTCTTGCATTGATTGTACCAAAATTTAACATTTAGAGTTCCCTGAAAATAAAATTTCATATGGTCCATCATAATGACAAAACTAAACACCACAAACTTTTGGGTTTCATCAACTAACAAAAGTAGCATTGTTTATTAAAATAATTTAAGTTGAAAAGATATAGACAATTAATTTTTTAAATCCCAATTAAGCTATCCTCATCGGGCACAATTAACAATAAAATAATACTATATCAATTCTCAAATGGACCAAACAAGTCCCATTTTCATAATCACTATATACGAACAATGACAGTAATTAGCATGCAGCATCTTAAACAGAAAGTGAAAATGATAGAATATAATAGATCCAACCATAATTTAAGAGATCCAAACGATAAGAAACAGAAAATCACATGCAACTAATAGAACAAACTCTACGAGAAACTGTCGGCTATAGATCTGGGATAGAACATAAGGAATTGATTTTAGCTCTTGTTTAACGAAATTTCCAAGGGAAACAAACAGAATCGTGGAAATGATAGAGAAAGAGAGCACGAACCTGTAATTGGTTCTCTGAATCAGATCTGAGGAAGGGGCAGCGAGTGAGTGAGTGAGAGAGCAAGGAATTTTAAAATGAAATGAAGAGAGGTGTGTGGGGGGTGGGGCCCTATTGGTTTTACTTCTTTTTGTTTTTATTTTTAGATTTGAATTATTATTATGTTTTACAGTGAATTTGGTCGTTGGCATTTCCTATTTTGGCATCCCGCCGCGAATGATGAAAAAAATTATATTCAAAAATAAACTAATTGAATTTTTAATTTGAAATATAGTTTAATTTAATGATTATTTTTTAAGAAGAATGAAATATTATTGCTCATCCAGAAGATAATACACGAATCATATAAAAGTATTACTGAAGTTTTTAATAATATTCAAAATTTAATTTTGTATGAATTAAATTTAATTAAAAAATTCAGTTTTAATAATATTCAAAATTTAAATTTTAAACTAAATTGGAAGAAAATTTTAATCCGAACTCTACTCTTGGTAAAATTTAACTTATTATAGTTAACTCGTGGCTATATGGATGGTGACATGAAAAAAGTTAATTTCAATAATTTCCAACTTGAAAAGTTAGCTTAAATAATACCTATTTTTTTAAAAAAACATTGACAAAATTAAAAATATCCTAAAAAAATAAAAATTCTAAATAAAAAGTAAATATTGTATTCATTGTTTTTAAAATCTGTTTAAATTTTTTAACGAGTTTAAGAATGATTGCATGTCAGTGTGTAATATTTGCTTTTTATTTAAATTTTTTTTAATGATATTTTTAATTTTATTAAAAAAATATCGATATTATTTAAACTGATCTTTTCAAATTAGATATTATTAAAAATTAGGAGAGAAGACAAAGGAATACAGAAAAAAAAGAGGATGGTGTTTTAACTTTTGGTATCTTATAGTATTAATTTGCATTAAAACTAAACTACGTTTTTCCTAATAGAAAAAAGGGGAAAATATAGAAAATATAAATTAGATATTAGCTTTTCAAACACTTTTTTTTTTAATAAAAACTTTTCAAAATTGATTTAAGTAGATAGCATATAGTTTTGTTTATTGAGTAAATTGCATAATTGGGGTACAGATTTACCACATGCCCCTTTTTAATAGCAATCATTAATTTTAACCTTGTTAATTTTATATTCTTTCCTTCCCCTCATTATGTTCGCATGCAAGATAATTTTAAGGTTTTTTTTTTTTAATAATTATAAACTCATGCACCTAAATGTGAATAAGGGATTTAAACTCAAGCCGTTATGACTCGAGGACAAAAATTTTACCACCTCTGTTTTCTTCCAACCACAACTTCAAGTTTTTTTTTATTCTCTCATTCTTCTACTACTTTTATTTTTTGGTTAAGTGATGTATTTCCTTTTTTTTTTTCTTTGTAAACTAAATAATTTTATTTCTGTGTAATTTTACAAATGTCACTTTTTACTAATACGTTTGAAATATTATTGTAAAAAAATAAATTTAAAATATTAGATAAATGTTAACTTTTTTTTAATGCTTATATTTTTCAATATGATATATGTAAATTATGTATTTACTATTTATAAAATTGCAAAATATATATTTATTTTATGTATAATTTAATATGCACACTTAATAATAATTGAAAATAATATTTGCTTAATATTTTAAAAATAATAGTTATTTAATATTTCAAAATATGTGACATTTTCTTTAAAAAAAAATCAAATATAAAAATTTGCTATTTATTACAATTTTCATTTGTTATTCTTGAATTTCTTCTTCTGCTGCTAATACTATTGGGTGAGGAGTTAAACCTCATTTTTATTCCTTAGAGAAAACCCAATAATAAGTCAGAGTTAGGGTTGTAAATAAACCAAGCTACAAACGGCTCGGTGCTCGGCTCGTTAAATGCTCGTTCGAGTTCATTCATCAGATAAATGAGCCGAGCTCGAATTCAAAAATCGAGCTTGTGTAATAAACGAGCCGAGCTCGAACATGTTCGCAAGTTGTATCGTGTATATGTAAACGAGCTCGAGCTCGCGAACAGCTCAAATAGGCTTGTGAACGAGCTTGAGCTCGTGAACAACTCTTAACAAGCTTTCAAGCTCGAGCTCAAGCGGCTCAAAAAATTATCGAGCTCACGAACTGAACTCGAGCTTAAATTAGAGCTCGTTAAATAAACGAGTTAAGTTCGAACAGGCCATTGTTCGGCTCGGTTCGTTTACATCCCTAGTTAGAGTTGTAACACCCCAACCCATCTTACGAATAAGACAAGTTAAAGTATCACAACGCCGTTAACTACGGTTACACAATATTTGATTAACATAAAGCTAATAATATTTTTTCTCTTAAACATACAAGCTAAACGATATGTCATTACTATCCTAACTAATACAACATATTTAATCCAAGGCTATCTTATATATATATATATATATTACATAACAGCTATTTAATAGTACACTAAAATTTTCAAACTACAATACTTTTATACCAAAACGTTGTACTGGAAAACTGCTCCTGTGAATACTGGATCACACGCGCCTTTAACTACGAATCTGCGAGTTACAGTAATAACTCGCTGAGCAATTCTATGCTCAGTGGGTACACATATATAATTTTGCACATAAAATAAAGCAATAATACTTTAAAATAGTTGACAACTCATTTCATGTAAACTTATTCATAAATATTGTAAATCTGAAAATCAACTTTATAAAATTTTTTATTTGAAAATTGATATCAGTTTTTCTTAAATCAATCATTTCCAATCTTCACTTGCTCTATTGGTATTACCGAATACCCAGGATAAGATTAGGGTCACAATTCGGATATAGATCGCAGCTACTCACGAATTGAATATATTCATAAATTTTAAAAAAGTCGTAGATTGCTGCTACGTCCGTATATCAATTTATTTCACAAACTTCATTCATTTTCAAACACTGCGCAATATTTTCTAACCATATGTTGCAACATATTCTTATCTCTAGGTGAATTAAACCATGTAAAGCATAAAACCAATTCAACTCATAATAATAATTTTTCAACGATCTTTCTTATG
This sequence comes from Croton laevigatus, assembly GCA_949640765.1. Lineage (NCBI taxonomy): Eukaryota > Viridiplantae > Streptophyta > Magnoliopsida > Malpighiales > Euphorbiaceae > Croton > Croton laevigatus. Next base: position 3,185 of record CATIWJ010117945.1, on the reverse strand, counting down.
CATTTCAAATTTCTATTTCGCAATTAATTGCATTTAATAACAAAAATTCAATTCTTATGCTTCAAAAATAATAATCTTTGAGAACTAAATAACTTTCACTTAAACATAAATCAATCAAAATAATGTTGGAAATTCCATTTAATAAGATTCCACTTTTACCGCGCCAATAGTTTCGCGCATGCGAATACCGCTTCGGTATTAAAATTTTATCAAAAATTATTTTATAACTCGAACACACATTCGAGTTCTACAAAATCAGTTATTCAATAAAATCATATATTCATAATATAAATCAAATAATTTAAAAATGCAAATCAATGAATTAAATCAAAATCAGTTTGAATACTTTAAAAAATATTAGTACCAAGCCTGATAACTCATCTGTAAAATATTCCTATGCGCAAATTATTTCAATTTCCGCACTCTTCTGTATTTTCAAGTCCTATAAATAGTAATTAAATGTTAAATAAATTTACTAATTAAATTTTGGGGTCCTATAATATTTATTTTTTACAAATTAATTAGTTTTCTAAGTTTTTATATTCTGTTGGATTCAATTGAAAGCTAAAAATAAGTTATGGGTCAAATTGATATTCTGGAGGGCTTACTTGAAACTAAACAGCAAGTTCAGGGGCCAAACTACACACAGAGGGGTCTTTCTGGAATCCAGAAAGTTTCAACAGTAACTGGGTTACCTAGAATTTAAATGAATAGTCCGACTAAAAGCTCACCGTCCGGCCACTAGTTGGCCAATATTCTGCGCTGAGAAGATTCTAATCACTCCCATATTCCATTTTCTGGCCTCTGCTTCAATAACTCACACCTTTGCCGTAGCATGCTCTAGAATTCATGTTCAGTAATCACATACTCAGATTTTTAGTCTATAGAGAGTTTTTGTTAATTTTGTTTTGCTCAAATGTTGCCTCCCCACCATTTAATCTCAGTTCACCCAAACAAATGCCATCTGTTTATACAAATTTGCCACCTAACATTTTTTACACAGCCACCCAAACTAAAAATGCCACCTTTTGCTCTATTTCCTCCACATCAACCTTGGCCTTAGTCTATTTCTGCATGAACCGCTTCTAGTTTGCTTCCCTTTTAAAAATGCCACCTTTTTGCTCTATTTCCTCCACATCAACCTTGGCCTTAGTCTATTTCTGCATAAACCGCTTCAAGTTTGCTTCCCTTTTAAATCCCCATATTATTATCTTAATTTCAATCAAGTCCATGTATTAAAATTTTCTAACTGTTGCCAGGTGAAATGATATTAAATGGAATGTACAAAGACTTGAAGTTAACTCATCTGCTTCTTCACAATTTCTTCTTTAGTATTTTCCCTTTAATTAATTATAATGTAGTCCTTACCAATTTATTGCTTTTCTCTATTTTATCCTTCCCATTAAATTTTTAGTATTTTATTTTGTTTTACTACTCCGAAGTCCTCCTGCTAATTATCCGTTAGCATTTCCATTATCTAATAATCGGGATGTGACAAGAGTGATTCTCTGTTCATTATTTAACAAAGCCAAAAAAAAGTTTTGTTTCCAAAAAAAGAAAAAAAGATATAATAATAATAATAATAATAATAATACATTATTATTATTATTATTATTATTATTATTATCCTCCCAAGTCTACAACTTCTAGTCATTTATTTTTATAAACCTTTTAAAATTTTACTTTTATATATTTTAGACTTCTAATTTGGATTTGGCTTTAAACATATGAGAGTATCAAGTAGCCATTGAGCATATATACTTGGGATGAGGTTGGCCCAAGCAGTTAACGCTCTATCACCTGGTGTCAAAATACCCAGGTTCAAATCCTCATATACTCAAATATCGTTATACTCATTTCGATTCTACGTTTTCATCTATACATATATGCTCATATTTTTTCGACAGATATGCTCATATTTTTTCGACAGAGAATATCTAGAAACCGTAAAATAAGCACGACTAATTGAGAAATTGCTATAAAGAATTTATAATCTAGTAAAATAATTAATGCCTAGTAAAACTCTTTAAAAAAAAAAAACGTGAATTCCTAGGAAAAGAGTATGTGAAGAAGAATACTATGAACAAAGAAGAAGACCCTGAGTGGAGCAAAGAATAAGCTATCTTAGAGCATATAATGCTCAATGTCAATCTCTAATTTAATTGACAGATAAACAAAAATAGAATTTTTATTAAAAAATATTTTAAATGCTCATGTATATTTAGATCTCTATATGATGGAGCAGTAGACAATGTTTAACAAAATTTCTATTTTTAGAGGGTCTGTTAGATAATATTTATACTCATACTCCCTATCAATTGGTTAATTATTAAAAAAAAAAAAAAGAACGTAGAGGATTGAGAATAAGGGGGCGTTTGGTTCGCGCAGGGGAAACGGAATGGAATCAGGAAAGGGAAACAAGGAGAAAGGGAAACAGGGAATCGGAATACCTTTCCCTGTTTGGTTATGATCCAGAAACGGAATGGTTTGCCCCATGATTCCCTTTGTAACTGTTTGGTTTGAAGCAAAGAATCGGAATCAGAATTATTATTATTAGTTGTATTATTATTATTATTATTATTATTATTTTATGTATTTATTTATGCATTATTTATTATTATTATTTATTATTTATTATTATTATTATTTTTTCATTATTTATTATTATTATTATTATTAATTATTTATGTATTTATTATTATTTATTATTAATAATATTTATCTTATTATTATTATTTATGTATTTATTATTATTATTATTTATTAATAATATTTATCTTATTATTATTATTATTATTATTTATGTATTTATTATTATTATTTTTATTTATTATTATTATTATTATTATTATATTTGGTTGGGGAATGAAAAAGGGAAATGGAATGGAAAACCCTTGGGGGGGGTTGGGGAATCAATTTGGGAGAATTGGGGGTAAAGCCAAAACTAAAAATGGGTAAAGGGAATGATTAAAAAGGCAAAACAAACAACCACAAAGGGTTTCATTCCCTTTCCCTTTCCTGATTACCCCCAACCAAACGCCTCCTTAGTGGTTACAAAATAAAAAACATACCATTAAATTGTGTATTAATTTAAGATTTAAAACAGTCATAACAATAATTATTATTCATTTCTAATATTTGAAGAAGAAAAATATTGAAAGAAGAGAAATAAGGAAAATACATAT
>CATIWJ010117920.1:0-13215 GCA_949640765.1 Croton laevigatus | reverse complement strand
TTTATTCTGGAACTCTAGTAAATTAATTAAATTGAGCTAGTTTTGATATAAAAATATTTAGGGTCTGATTAAGTAATATTTAGACATTTTCACATAGAAAATAAAAAGAGATTTAAATTAATAACTATAGAAAAATAAATTGTATACAAAACAATAGATGAATATGTAGGAGATTATAATCTGGACAGTATGTTTAGACACATGTATTATATATATATATAAATATATTTAGAGACTTATTAGCGAATATTTATGTATTTTTAACATAGGAAATAAAAAGGGGTCTAAAATAATAATTGTAGGAAATAGAGAAAATAGAAATAAAAGGATAACATTTAGAATAAAATAAATGGATAGTAGACTTGTAAAAATATATTTATACTTAGGTCCTAATTAATTAATAGTTAGGCATTTTAAGTTATAAAATAAAAGAGGATTCAAAATAACTATAGGAAATTTATTTAAGTAGCAAAATTAAAAGGAATATTTAGCGAAAAATATTTAGACCTAAATCTTACAAAAATGTGTATATAAATATGACGTTAGGTCCGTCCGAAAAGAAAGAGGAAGATTTGAAACAAAAAGGGACTGTGGAGTAAAGGAGACCGCTAAAAAAAAAAAAAGTTTGATACTTTAACTATAAAAATACTGGTAAATTATTTTATTGCATGCTTATAAAATTCCTATTGATTTATTATGAATTTCAAAAATAAATGCTATTGTGTTAAATGAGATTTATGAATTTTAAGAAAAATATTATTTGTGAATTAAATTGTGATTTTGAGAAGAATATTATTTGTGAATTAAATTGTGATTTTGAGAAAAATATTATTTTATGATGAAATTGTGATTTGAAATAAATTGAAAATGTGCTTTGGAAATAATTATTTTGCTTTACTTAGATTAGTTGAACTAGTGAGATAAGGGTATGATGCATCATATACTGAGCAGTACTGCGAACAGCCAATTTAGATTTTGGGTACTCCAGTTACAACTGCGAGAAATTCAGACTTGAATGATTGAATACGACCGTTAGAAATAAAATTTACTTCGATTAAAAATAGGATGCTCCGGCTATGGCCTAGAGTTATCTGAGACTATAAAAATAAATACAGTAGCTTTATCCCGGCGTTCACCTAATTTCTAGTAGAGCCACCCGAAAAATAAAATAGAAATAAATTAAATGTGGATTTGTTTAGCATTTATTTATTTTAAATGATTTATCTATCATTTTAATATTTATTATTTTTAAATGATTATTTATTTTCTTTAAATTTTATTGTACATGTAATTATATTTATTACTGCTATTTTCATAGTTAAAGTATCCACTAAGCGAAATTGCTCAGCGAGTTATTATTTGTAACTCGTAGATATCGAAGAAGAGCCGATGTTGCAAAATTAGTTTTTCGCCAGTCGCCAGCCGGTACCAGAATTTTTATCCATTGGGGTAAAAATCTTTTATCTTATTAGAAATCAACATGTACTAATTAAAGAACTTTTGAACTAAGTGTGCTATTTTAGTATGGTTTGTAATTGTATATTTTGGACATTGCGGTGATTTTTAATTTGGATTATTGAACCGAACAATTTTTAAATCTTGGCATAAATAAATGAACTCCTTTAAATAATAAATTTAATAAATACCGATAATAAACAAATAAGAGACAGCTGTAACACTCATGTAGACTTACCGCGATAGATCTATAAGGGGTGTTATATATTTATATACTTATATTTACTTATATTCAATTTTATTTACTTTTAAAATAATCATGATTAATAAATTATGTCTTTTAATGAAATAATAGCAATGTACTTAGTTTTTTCAAAAATACTTATAATTTGAATAATATTAACTTTAGTAATATTTTCTCCAAGCAAAAGTATTTAATAGTATTTTTCTCAAAATAATTTCTTAAAATAATATAACTATATTTTTCTTTTGAAATCACTTGTTTTAATAAAAATAATACTATCATTAATAATTCTAAAGATAACCTGATTTATAAAAATATTTAAGTAATTATTTGTAATTACTTTTTTAAAACTCAATTTAAATGTAATTACTTATATATATACTTTTAAAATATCTTTTCTTAAAATGATGATAATAATAATAATAATAATAATAATAATAATAATAATAATAATAATAATAATAATAATATTATTATTATTATTATTATTATTATTATTATTATTATGTAATAAACCATTTTTCTTTCATGGTAAATATTTAGAATTCTTAATTTTCAATATTACTATTTTTACCGAAATCACTTGGATGATTTTAATTTATTCAATAAAAATCTCAATTAGTTATTCAATTCCAACATTTTTAACTTAATAAATTCAGCCACAATTAAATCACAACAATTATTTTATCAAATCAATTCAAATAATTATTTAATGTAAAACATTAATAATATGCAGAAAATAAAGTAGAGATTTTCATAGTTAAAGTATCAAACCTCGGTCTCCTTAAGTTTCGGGTCGTTATTCGTTATGTCCTCGGACTGTCATTTGTCCTATCATTTTGCATATCCAAAGTCATAAGGTATTTGTCCAAAGATTTATCCATTTAATAGTCCAATTGTCATATATAAATTTTTAATTTGCAACTTTTTAAATTTAATTGTCCAATAACCAATAAATTTTATCAAATAATTAAATTGAACTCATTTTACATGTATTTTAGACTTAATATTGTTGCCCATATAATTTAATTAAATCATTAAAATATTTAATCTTAACAATAATTTAAATTACCCACCAATTAAATCATAAAATATTCATTTAATAGTATTTTTCAAATTAAATAGTTTATAATATTTATTTTATCATTATTAAACTTAATCTTAGCCTTAAATCAATTTATTTATGCCTAAAATTATTTTTCAAAAATAAACTCAATTTATTATTTAATAAACTGTTTGGATAAAATTGAAAAGCTAAAATAAGCTTTGGAGGTCAATATCTAAAGAAAATATAGGCGGAGGGGCAAGATTGAAAACAGCGGAAATTTCTGTGGGTCGCGCCATAATTTTTAAAAAGTTGAAATACCATAACAGATATTGCCGCATCTTCTTCGCCTGTTTCCTTTACAACTCGTGTTACCAGCCGACTAGACGACCCGATTCTATCTCAGGTTTCCGGCGATCATTTCCAACAAACCACGCATCGATATCTTGCTCTTCTCATCGCCGGTCTGATCGTGATCTCAGATTTGGCGGAAGGTGCTTGGAATTGAAGGTTGAAGATTTCGGGTTATCTCACGCTTTAGAATATGACCCGATCGGAAAAGGCATTTTCGACGATGGGTTACGGTATTTCTTGACTCCAACACGATCACCGAACTCTCAATGGTTGATTTCCGGCACTGGTTTCTAAAGATGAAATTAGGATATTAATTTGGCTAATTTTTCTTCTTTTGCCTGTTTAGAACGAAAATTGCATAACATTCTTTTTTTTTTTTCCAGCCTTCTGTCCTCTCCTCTTTCTCAACCCCTCTATTATTTATCTAAATATTATCCTCCTTTCTTCTTCTTTTCTTCTCAATTATCAAATACCAACAATGATAAAAATCAATGCAAACTTCTCCACAACCATTCATCTTTTGTCGGCTGTCGGTATTTGCCGAAAATTATGTCTGTTTTGGCTTTTTTTCTTTATTTATTTATTATTTTTTTATTTTATTATTTAATTAATTTTTATTAAAAATATCTTCCAATTAAAATGACTAAAATACCCCTTATTATTCATATAATTTACATAAAGTCTTACTGAGCTAAATTTCAATTTACAATTTCATCGCATTTTAGCAGTGCCAGTAAAAATCGAAAATCATAATTATATCGAAACCCTATCAAAATTATACTCCAATCTCTCATCTCAGAGTCTAGATTTCAAATCTTAATATTTTATAACCTAATTCCGCACCTAAAATTTCCGATGGTCAAAATGACCAAAATGCTCTCAATAGAAATTTTATTGCCAAATTAGTCCTTTTAATTTAAAATCAACATTTAAAAATTTGGGTGTTACATATTTAATGAATAATCCAGGTATGAGTCTTTTCTTTACCTCCTCTAATTACAAGCTTTTTCTGATTTTGATTGGGATGCATGTTCTTTAACAAGAAAATCCATAATTGGTTTTTTTATATTTTTAGGAAATTCTTTGATTTTGTGGAAAACTAAGAAATAGAATAGTGTTTCTAAATCTTCTTTTAAAGCTGAATATAGGGCATTAGCTACTGTAACTTATGAGATATAGTGGTTGTATTATTTGTTGTCTAATTTAGATATAAAACATTCTAATTCTGTTTTATTGTTTTGTGATAATTTGCAGATACCCAGTATTTCATGAGAGGATAAAGCCTATTGATATTGATTGACATATAGTTCGCGAGAAGATAAAAAGTGGATTAATCAAGTTGCTACAAGTTTCTTCATCCAACCATCTAGCAGATTTCTTTACAAAACAGCACATTCATTCTGCATTTCAAACCTTTACTCCCAAGTTTGGAGTGCAATCTGTATACGCTACAGCTTCAAAGAGGCGGTATTAGACTATAAAGCAAATCTAAAGTAAATTTAATTTATTTTGAAAATAGAAGTCTTTATTATTGATTAATGTAGGGAATCCAAAAACAAAATTATAATATTATCTTTAGATTTTATCTTTTCCACACCATGTAGATTTGAGACAAAATAAATATTTTAGGGGCCATTTTATATTATGAGAACTGTGACGTTCAAATTCAATTGAGGTGACACATTAAATTATTTTGTTCTTACCTAATATATGAGTCTTTTAATATCGTCATAAATGTAATTCACCTAAAAATTTCCAAAAAGAAACATATATAAATTATTTTGTTCTTACCCTAATATATGAGTCTTTCAATATCGTAATAAATGTAATTCACCTAAAATTTTCCAAAAACAGACATATATAAATTATTTTGTTTTTACCCTAATATATGAGTCTTTCAATATCGTAATAAATGTAATTCACCGAAAAATTTCCAAAAACAAACAGATATAAATTATAATAAATTGCTTTACAGGAAAAAAAAAAAGAACGACCAAAATTTCATGTTAAGTACAATGATTTATTATTATTATTATTTTTTGAGAGTTACTAAAATGTAGTTATGAAATTTAATTCACCCTCTCCTGCACCAAATCTAAGTGTATTATTCCAGCGACAAAAAGATTCTATATTTCCAGCATCTAAAATGCTTTCGGTATTTTACCACAATTAATGTAATTACAAAAATTAGTAAATATACAGAGATTTTATACGTAAACTAGTTACAAAATTTGCAAAGAAATTTCCAATCGCTAAAACCTCTTTTTTTAAGTACACGTTTGATTTGGGATTTTGAATTCTCTTGGCAACAAAAGTCCCATCTACTTGAGTGAGTGAATAAGGATGTGTGCCTTAATGCCTATGTTAAAAATAAAAAAAAGTACACGTTTGATTTAAAAGTTTCATGCGTCAGATGATTTATTTACAACACATAGCTATAGTTTAGATATTTGGCCAACATTTAATTGGCTGCTTATAATTGTTTGAAATCCTAGATGTTCATACCGTCGACTACTACAATTGAGCATTGATAGGTGTTACAAGAGAGACCGCTAGAAGTATTAGATTCAGATAAGTAGTTTGAATTTATTTAAATAAGTTCCAAATTCGATACGAAGTGTGTGACTCGGATTGGATCCAATTTAGTCAAAGATAAAAAACTTTGGAGACTACTTATGCTTCCAAAAAAAAAAAAAAAATAGTACAACCCTAATTATCACATCGCTAACAAACATAATAACGTGAAAAATGAAAAATCTATATTATTTTTTATATGATTAATCAAATTAAAAGCTAAAAAATTCAATATAAAAATTTAGAGTGATGCATGTCCTTCTGTAAATGGGTATTGTACTCGTCGTACCATTCATAATATGTGTTGTAAAAATATAAGAGGCAATGCTCCTTCCACCATCTATCTAGTCATTAATGTGACAGATGAAAGAAAGAAATGAAAACGAGAAAATATTTTTATTTAATAACCAAAACAATTTCTGGTTGTAGAAATTAATTATGGATTTGTCGATTTGTAAATAAATTGCCTATATAGTAAGGTGTTATGAGTCATCATCATCCATAGTACAATAATTTAGGAGAAGGTCCGTCATAATAGTAACTTGTATTTTTTCTACGTTGCCAGTTATTATTATTATTATAAAGTTAAAGCTTATAAGTTCAGTTATGGAGGGACGATGGGGACAAGAAGAAGGTGCCATGGCCCCATCAAATTTACAAAAGCTATAATTACTTATCTTCTTTCTTGGCATGGAGCTTGTTTTTTGTTCTTTTATCAAAAACAGAAAGATGGCAAGTTTGAAATTTCATGCATGTAGGGCTGGAAACGTGCTTAATTGTTTTTGAAACTTAATTCGGGTTCAACATCGATTTGAAAGATAAATATGTTGAAAAATCGAGTCAAGCTTTTGAGCTTGTCTGGTAAATTAGCTACAATGGAGTTTGGTTCACAAGGTTACACGTACCACCATTTTGACAAGTTTAGTTTAATATTAGGAATATTAATAAGAAATTATTTGTCACCACTCCGGTGTGCAGTTAGACCGGAGTTTGATCACACAAGCCTTTAAAATATCTAACTTATACAACCTCCGTTTTCATGAGATGTTTACATTTTCGTTTTTGGGTGTTTTTTTTAGGTGTTTACATTTCTATTTATAGTAAATTTTGTAATTGTTTATTATTATTTTTTTATTGGTATTGGTGAAAAAGTAAGTTTTTTAAAGGGTTAATAATTGTTTATTATTATTTCTGTATTGGTATCGGTGAAAAGTGAGTTTGTATTGGTATTAGTGAAATAGTGAATGTAAAGATATGAGAAAAACGGAGGTAGTATATTATACTAAATCTCAATCAATATCCGATTGACTCTTATACCATTCTTGTCACGACAACGCAACCCGGGGTCGTGACTGGCCTTCAAAATAATCCACCTATCTGTTTTCGTCAATGGTTAATTCAAGTTGACTAAGTAATTAGGTAATCTAACATATATATCATATCAAACTTCAATCAATATCCGAGATATAATTTCACATTATTAAATAACATCATTTTGATTTTTCGAGCCTGTGCTCAGACTCTATTCATTGATAATTAAGTTTGGTTACAGTTTCAAAAACCATCGGTTACGAATTTAGAATCACCAGTTCACGATTCTTGAAATAGTGGAACAACCGAACTACCAGTATAAATAATTTTGACCTGTTTAGTAACACTTCGAGAAATTTTTGAAAAAAATAAAAAAAGAAAAACTGTAAAAATTAATAAATTACCAACAAATAAAATAACATAAAATATACTATATCACTAGATTATTTTTATCAACTTGGAACCTTAAATTTGAACCCTATTCCTAGAATAATATGCACATTGCCCTTTTTTTTTTACTTTTATTTTTTTTAACATAAATATAACTTACGCATCCGGATGTGAAAAGAGAGATTCGAACTCTGTCCGCTTGGATATGAAAATAGGTTATTTACCAACTCTGCTGGACACCAACCACAAATGATTCTAACATTTAGTCAAGCAATTTTTCTAATTGATTAATATTTTAGTACTATGATTCTTTAACGTCACTCGAGCATGGCTCTATTATTTTTTTTACTTACTTCCTCACAGAGGGAAATTTTTGCCTACACTCAATATGGAGGCTCTCGAACACCAAACGGATTCTATTTAAGCATTTTAATTTTTTTAAACTATTTTTAGCTTTCTTTTGCCATTAATTAGTAGGTACTTGTTCTTAAATTATTGGTTAGTGAAAAAGCAATTGTCTCTTTATTTATTTTTATTATTGGCACTGACTTATATTATCTTAAACAAATGAGAAATGTGTTTTCTCATTTCTTAAAAAAGTGAGTGTTTTTAATAGTCGTTAAAGTTTTGACTTAGGTTGAAATACTAAACTAATTTTTGTGAATTAATATGAATGAACTTTTAGTGGTTGGATGGCTAAATTGTATGGTCTGTGAAAAATTAATTCGTTTAACATTTAGTGATTTAATATGAATGAACTTTTAGCCTTTTATCCTCTTATATATTCCTACCAATCACCATAAATAACAATAAAAATTAAAATGTAATAAATAATTAACTTATTTTAATCCGTTGAATTAAAAAACTAATTCATAGCTACTACCTCCGTCTTTTGGAGATGTTTACATTTCCTTTTTTGGGTGTATTTTTTGATTGTTTATATTTCCATTTATAGTAAATTTTGTAATTGTTTATTATTATTTCTTTATTGGTATTGGTGAAAAAGTAAGTGGTGTAAAGTATTAGTAATTGTTTATTATTATTTGTGTATTGGTATTGGTAATTTCTTGGTATTTGTGTTTTTAGGGTGTAAAGAATTCAAAAATACGGAGGTAGTATTTCACTACAAAAATGCAATATTTCAAAAACTTTGCATGTTACTATAAAAGAATTATATAAATTATGAATAAATAAATAAATATATTTTTTAATATTGCACATTTTAATTTTTAAATATTATATGATAATTTGTAGTGTACAACTATAAAATATTTATTTTGAAAAATAAATTGTACAATATGGTTTCTTTAGTCATTTCAATTTTAATCACTTTTTCAACTATTATTTTAGCTAATACTAATTAAACAGTTATCCATTAATATAAATAGCTAATACCTAACAACAACTGCTTATATAATTATTTTATTTTAGCTTAATAAGATCTTAAGTGTTTCACAAATTTATAAATTAGTGAGTTGAAAATAATTTTTTATAAAATATAAAAATGAAAATGTTAAGTATATAAATTATAGAGATTTTTCTTTTTATATTTTGACTTTTCATTGTAATAAAATTTTAAAAAGATTTATTATAAATGAAAAATATTTTGTGGATATTTATGCAAAATCAAGGAGTATATATAACGGTCTTTTTTTTTTTTTGTAAATTAAAAATTTTCTTTTAAAAAATTTTTCAAAAAGGTCACATTAAATTTAGTTGAAAACTTGAGAACCGCCATCGTCTAAGCTCTACACCTCAATTTTCCGTTTGGTATATCTTGGCTTTCTAATGATGCTCTATCAACGAAGAATATACCTTTGGATTCCTTATAACAAGATCTTTCATTTGTATGAAACTCATATTTTAGATATTGAACAAAATCTTCTAGATCCCAATGAAATGAGACTCAACTAGCTGAAACAAATTGTAATTCGGGAATAGAATAAAGTGTTACTGGTGTAACATTCAAGGAAATGGCAAGTCTTTATTTGGCGATTAATTCGAAAGGGTCTTTCAGTGGAAGAAAATCTTATTAAAAGGCTACCACACAGCTCTAACAAATGTGTCCTCTGTGACCAAGTTGAAAATGAAACACATCTGTTTTTTCAGTGTGCCTTTGTGAAGGCTATTTGGTTCTCCTCACCACTTGGGTTTCGCATAGATGTTACTCAAGATCTTTCGGTGGGAAATTTATGCAGTGAGTTGTTCAGAATGGTGAATCTATCTAGGAAAGAATGGAAAAATGAAACATTTGCAGTGGCTTTATTATGGTCGATATGGAAACATAGGAATGAAATTACTTTTCAAGGGAAGCTGCCAAATTGTCGGGAGGTGGTCCAGCGAGCTTTGAATTATTGGCAGGAATTTGTTGATGCTCAGGAAAACATTGAAGTGCAGAAGGAGATTCCCCATACGTCTAGCACCAAACAGTCTCTAGCTGACTGGCGTCCTCCATGGAAGATAAAAATTAATGTTGATGCGGCTATTGATACAACACAAAATTTAGGAGTAGTGGAAGTGGTGATCTGAGATGCTTCTGGTCGTGCTAATGATTGCAGAGTCAAGCAATACCCCTTTTTACAGGATCCTCTAAAGTTGGAAGCTTTAGCAGTCCGTTTGGCGATGGAGCTCATCCAAGAAAATAAGTGGAACAATTGCATTGTGGAGACAGACTCCAAATCTGTGGCAGAAGCAATTATTGGGAAGCAAGAATTACATCATAGTGTGAGGGATGTTATTTCTGACATTAAGTTTATTTTGTCAAAATTGTCTGCTATTATATGTGTTTTCATTCCTAGAACAGATAATTGTCTCACTCATGATCTAGCCAAATTTGTGCTGGATGCAAATTTTATCAGTAATGTGAAAGCGCAGAGAAACTTTCTTCTATGTAATGTTTAGCATTAAATAATTAAATAATATAAGATCTTTGTTAAAAAAAAAAAAAAATATATATATATATATATATATATATATATTTGCTACAATTTTCTGCCGTCACAAAATTTACGGTTATAAGAATATTCCCTTGTGGTATAAACTACTAATGAAGCAATTGTAAACTGTTAAGAAATTTATTGTAAACTACATATAAATTCATTATAAACTGCTTTGTCCAGTAAACTGGTTAGAAACTAATTGAATTTTTCTGAGATTATTTTGTATATTTTAGCCTTTTAATTTGTAAAATGGCATTTTTTATAAATGAAAATATTTTTAGCTCGTCGGAAGTGTAAAATTTTTAATGGATATTTTTAAAACAACCCAACCAATCGAAACAACTCCTCCATTCCCCCCTTCATCTTAATGGGCTTTGCTATATGTAACTAGGGGGTGTTCATTCATGTAGATCGGGCAAAAATTGCTCCATCATTGCCCAAACTAGCATATTTCTAATTTTTTTTTCTTTACTCGTTTTGCCTGAATTAGAATTTCTGTCCAAATTACTTGAATTGTCCGAATTTAACCGAATTAAAAATTAAAATCTCAAACATAATTGTAAAATCATAAGAGCTAATATGAATCATTTTGCATTGCACAATAATCAAAACAAGATGTTGCCCAAAACATAAGATGCCATCATAAATTAGATAGCCAAAAGCTCAACGTGGTAGAAAAAAAAAAGGGAATGAAAATTCACGAGCTTTTTGCTCTCATTCCAGTAATGTAGTTCTTGAATTCAATACACTTGATTCACCAAAATCCATCCGTAGTATTTTGCTCTCATTCCAGTAATGTAATTCTCGAATTCAATCCACTTGATTCACCAAAATCCATCTGTAGTATTGTAAAATAGCAGATACCAGAAAAAGGTTCCTAATACCAAAAAATGTAACTCTATGATTATACCTAAATCATTAAACTAACACCAAAAATTTGAAAAGTCAAATTAAAATCAAAGTTTATTTTCCCAGATTTAATCCATCATATGCCAATCACATCTCAAAGATAAGTTAGGACAGTTCTTTAGTTTCAAATTCCTAATACCCAAATCAAACAAATTACATGTCAGGCTATGAACAATGCGCAAACAATTGATTCAATAACCCAAATCTATTTAAGGAAGTGAGTTGGAAATAAGAGAGCTACCACAAATTACAAGAAAAAGTCTCTACAAATTACCTGTGCAAATTTTCAATCATACAGAACCAATCAAAGATGAAATCAATAGAATAAATAAATTGAAATAGAACTAGATGAAAGATGAATGAGACTTGAAACAGAGTATGAGTAGTAGCTTCTAAAGAACAAGAAAAGGAAATTGTATTTCTGGAAATAAAGAAGAGAAAAACATTAAAATGAAAATTACAGATTAAATGATGTCGTTTTGTTATTCGGGTAGAACGGGTAATTCGGGCAAAAAATTTGTTACTCGATTATTGCCCGAATTAACTACCTGTTTTGCCTGAATTATCTATTTTACCCGAATTAACTTACCTGTTCTACCCGAATTACCCAATTTACCCGTACCCAAATAAACACCCCTATATGTAACCCAGACTTTTGGCAGCCATCTTATCAAAGCTTTCTTCTGCCTTTTCTTTAACCTTCCCAACCTTGGGTTATTTAACAGTGACTCAATAATTTTATGGCAAACTTACTATATAGCATATTTACTAGTTTGATATTGCAAAAATAGCACAAAAACAAAACCCTAATAAATATAACACAAAATAAATTAAAATACCAACAATAACCCTCCAACAACATGCCTCCTAGTGATTCGGTGCAAGTTTTACAAAAACATAAATCGTAAAACTTACCAGTTGGCTCTTCGTCAACCGTTAACCGCCACCATCAACCGCCATGGAGGACCTCCATGGATCCGACGATCTGTGTCGGCATCAAAGCATTGAGCCGCACTGTGGATGACCTTCAACAAAGGTGAATCAGATCGTTGATGGAAATTATGAATTTTGATAGAAAATGGCTTAGCCTAAAGAAGATGAACCAAATTGATGCTGTACTTGATTCTCAAATTTTATCTATTGGTTTTCTTCTTATGATTTATCATTTATATAAACAACTTAATGAGAAATAAATGATTCATTTGTTGTTAGGATTTAGTTGCTTCTTCTTTATTATCATCTTTTTCTAACCAAGATTTTTTTTTTATCTTTTGGATGCTTGCCTTGGTGTTAAAGTCTATTGTGAATTAAATTACAGATATCTTTTTGCTTTCCTTTGTGCTTCAATTTACAAAATTAGTTTGATTTTTATTATTTTTCTGCTTAATTTTGTGTTTTTAGATTTTGGAACAGAGTATAATTTACCATAAAAATCTATAACTATAACTCAGGATCCAACTTTTGTATTGATTAGCTTAACAAGTATTGATTATATCAATTACTATTATCCTAAATGAGTTCATCTAGTATAAGCAATGGCGTCTATCTATAGTGCCGGTCAAACATCTCCAAATGATGGCTGTGTTTTACTAGTAAATAAGAGAATATAAATTTATATTTTTAGTGAATGGTGGCTGGGGACTTGTGTTTTGCAAGTAAATAAGAGAATATAAATATATATTCTTGGTGAATGATGGTTGGCAGAGGAAGGAAATAAAAGTGAATAAATTTATTTACCGGCGACTGAAAATAGCAGCAGCTAGAAGTAAATAACTTTATTTTTGAGCGACTAGCAGTGGCAACGACGGGTAATGACTTGTTGAAAATTAAACTTGATCTTAGGCGTGACCACACCTTATGACCAGAAAATGGGCAGAAGCCTGTCTTTTGTTAGGCGTGACCACGCCCAGTGGTCATGTGGAATTTCGGGAATATGAAAAAAAATGGGAAGAAATTGTTACTTAAGTGGAATTTTGTTTTTTTTTTTATTTCTT
>CATIWJ010117772.1:0-17870 GCA_949640765.1 Croton laevigatus | reverse complement strand
AAATTTTTAATCAATTCTTATTCTAATCTATCCATCAATTATTCTGTAAATAATTGATGAATTTGCATTTAATTTAATCTCAATTACACTTAATTTGAATTTCATTTACTTGAGTTTATATTTAGTATACTATGGTTTATTGTTGTTTAATAGTTTATTTTATATTTACTAATGGTTTATTGGTTTAATACGTGATTACAATAGTTTATTCTATCCCCTACTTGTCTTCGATAAAATTTACGGACTAATATTAATAGACGGAAATTCATACTTAACTGAATTTATTATAAACGTCAACCTAATATTTTTTTTTACAGATCGTAAAAATACAATATTGGACTGTGACAGCGAGTCTCATGGTACCATAAGCTTTATTGAGTAGTGGTTGTTGGACTTTGAAAAAGCCATCGGAAGTTTAGCAAAAGACACTCGGTTGCCCAACCAAATTGAAATCATCGATTTCATGCCTCTCCGATTATTAGTTGACCGATTCTAAACTGGATTACAATTCCATGCATAACGGGCTTTATTTTGACAATAGAATCCCCGTCGTTCATTGCCCGAAGCAAGGGATGATGTTGGGTCGGATCACAAATTCCGAAATCTTTTGTTACATTTTTCGAGTTGTTACAGTGTCTGGACTTGGAAAATAACGTCATAGTTATGTTGCTCTCGTTGAATCAATTTTGCTCCGATTGGTTTTAAAATCAGAAAATAAAGTTTGGGTTTGACTATAGAGGAAAGAAAGTAAAAATTCACTTTAGTCCCTGGCTGAAAAATTGCATTTTGGGTCCGAAATCACAAGTGTACTTCATGCACAATTTTGGAGCTGCCAATTTGTTTAAAATTACTTATGGTGTCAAATTGTTCAAATGCAAAATTACATTTCCAAAACGGCTAAATGTTAGGCGTCAAATACTCAAATATATATAAAGCCATTTTGGTAATAAGTTTGAAATTTTCAAAAAAATGTACAGTTTTTGAGCGGAACATATTTGTTGGTTGGTATACAATCCTTCCCAGTTCTTTCTACCTACCCCCTCACTGATGGGGGTGTTTCTGATTTAAGCTCAATTAATCTGTCCGAATGAAAAATGAAATCCATTTAGTGAAGAGGCTGCAACTGAAGAAAAATTCCGAAATCTTGGAAGAACAACCATTTTCGTTCTGGATTCCAAGAGGATCTGAGGGAGGTACTCTCTAATTCATCCCCTTCTTATGTTTCTTAATGTAAAGGTCTGATTTTGATTTGAGAATAACCCAGATGATCACACAAAAAATTAGGCCCTCTGTTTCATTAAGATTTCTGAAAAAAACTATTCCAGTTCTGGAAATTTCCATACAGAATGGTGATTAAATTTCTTATGAGACGTGGAAACTATAGTTCTGCATATAGGTTCTTCGAAGTCTGCGTTTTTATCCTGCAAATGAAATTTGGTGGTTGAAAACTATGATTATTGCTATGTTTTTTTTTTTTGTATATTATTCAAGGTCACCTTTTTTAATTGAATATGATGCTTCTTCATCATCAATCAAACGTCCTGCATTTGAAGTCTCATGGATTTGTGTTTTCGGTTTTGAGATTGGTATGACTACTTTGTGTTCATTGGTAGTTCTTTAGCTTTGTTTTGCTCATAAACTTTATGATTTTACTTTGTTTGGTTTCATGTCTTGATTTCAATCCTGTTAACTTCGTTTTCTTTGGTTTTTAAAATAAGACTTTATTTTCACAAAGGATTTTGAAAAGTTTTAACCGGCTATGATGAACTCACGTTTTTTATTCTTTCCAAAATTGATTTCTGGGTCTGTTCTGAACTTAACCTGTACATGAATATCTGTTTATGGTTTAATCAATTTGTTTTGCTTCCTTTCAGGGTTTTGTGTCAATATTTAAGTTGCTCTGCATGAGATGGATGATTGTTTGTTTCATTTTTTGTTAAGAGTTTTTAATGAAAGTTTGGTTTTCTGGATTCTGGAAGGCCTGTCAGTTTCTGGTCTTGCATCAACCTGGGATTTTCACTGCTCTATTCTTGTTAATGCAAAATGCATGGCTGATGGTATTAAGTTTGCAAGGGGTCTGGTTCCCTCACTGAGATGTTGAACCGGCCTTGGTGAGTTCCACCTGGTAGCTTGCTGGTCCGCTTTCTTCTGATGATGTTTGCATTGTTTTCCCTATTCAGAAATTCTGCTTCTAAGGATTAGAATTTGCATCTTTTTTTTTTTTCATGCCAAAGAATGTGATGTTCTTTGTTGATTTTCTTCTTTTGGGTGATTTAAGGAACTTCAAGATTATATTTTCAAATCCCAAATGCATTTTGAAGTTGGAGTTAGCATGGTTTCTATTTGGTCGTGGTGATTGAAATTTAAGATCGTGTTTCAAATGCAAGACATGGTGTTCCACTATTGGAATTGCTTATATGGTGTCAGTCAAGACTTGGTTTTGCCATTTATAGTTGGGTCTTTTATTTCTAAAATTTGCATTTTAGGATAGAGGTTGCATTTCTTATCATTGAGATCCCATCTTGAAAACAAAGCCATCACCTTTGTGTCTTTTGATTGAGCATGTAAATTAAAAATGAATTCTTGGTATTTAAGTTTTGAGTTTTGATTGTGAAGAGTGACATTACATGTTAATAATCATGTTTGCATTCAAATTTGGTGATTGCATTTCATGAATAACTTCATATTTTTAGTTTAGGAATTACGTTCAACTTATAATGTTTACAATTTAGGGCTAGAGTTGCATTTTTGGTGATGTTAGCATCCTTAGGGTAAAATTGCATTCCATGAAAGACATTGCATTTTAACCTAGAAATTGCATAATATTTGGGGCTAGAGTCCATCTATTGGACGTTTGTTTCCCAATTAATCGGGTGGGGACTGACTGGTAGCTTGAGCCGCTTTCCCCTAGTTTCCAGTGTCTCCAAGTGTGCAACTGGTTGATCTTGTTTTCTTGAATAATTATGTTTTTGATGTGAAATACTCTCCTTTCTTGGTATTCAGGTAAGCTAGAATATCACTAAAATTGCGATTTAGAATATCACTAAAATTGCGATTTGTCAATCTTTCGTCTGCCTAATTGATTGACTATTCCTTTGACAAATTGCTTTTTGTTTCTGCAGAATAATTTTGATCTGGATATTCGGTTGGAACTGAAACATTTGATTAAGTTTTGGTGTAAATTTAGTGAGTTTTTTTGAGAGAGAAATGGCTGCGAAACTGATACAAGGAATGCAATTGTCTACTACATGGATCAATTCGGGTCAATTCGCGCCTAAGCGAACCACCGGTTCATTGAGGTTTTCTAGGAGGTTAAAGGAAGAGCATAGGCTACAAGTGGTCTTTGCAGCTCACTTTCAGCCCACCAGGAATGATAAAAATCGTTATAAATCAGTCTCTTTGGAGGTTTCATGTTCTTACCAGAATTTTCCAGGTAGAAATGAGACAGATTTTAATTTGGTGAAAACATTTATGTGATATCTGTAGCGCGAATGTGCTGTATATTGTAGATGATGATTACTCATTCCAATACAGAATATTGTTGTTTGAAATTAAAAAAGATAATACTACCATTGTTTTATTTGAGTTTTAGAAACCTGTAGCAATTAGAAATTAGAGGGATGGAATCTCTATAGTTATGGATTTTATTGATCAAGGTTTTTTTTTTTTTTTTGGGACTGCAATTTTAATTATAAAATACGATTTTGGAAATTATAACATAATCAATGTTTTTAGATGTGTTTTTTGTGGGAGCATAAATGATTGGGAGTGTCTCAAAATTTTCTTAAATCTGAGCCCTTAAGTTGCGGTTCACGTTTGTAGAATAATAGCTAATAACAAACCAGATGTTAGTTTTGTAAAAAACATGGTTGTGGTTGTTATTTTTTCAGCAATATACTTGCTTATTTGCTTGCTTCTCCTCTTTTTACTCGATGCTTTTTGGATATTAACATTTTTTTTTCCTGCAGCAACAGCATTGGAATCTGGAAGTGTGCATACTTCGACTGATGAATCTCTTATCTTAAAGGTCTGATATTATGTTCTAAATTGTTAATATTTTGGTATTAATAAATTGAAGAACAAATGACTCCTCCTGTTTCGCAATAGTGATGCTTCCACATCTATTGGGCTGTATGGAATTTGAACTTTGACTTCGTATCTGGTTCAGTTTTCTGTCATGATTTTGTTTGAGTGTCTTGCCTGATATTGTTAAAATTTGCAGCATAAATCACAAGAGGTTGGGCCCTATATCAATGGACGTTGCATATACCTTGTAGGTCGGTTTCTTTGTCCAACTTTGTTTTGCTTTAATGGAAATGATTTAGTTAATGTACAAGTAACTAAATAAGTTGGAAATGCAGGAATGATGGGCTCTGGAAAATCAACTGTGGGCAAGATTCTTTCACAAGAACTTTCTTATTCATTCTGTGACTGGTTTGTATTTGTTTACTCCTGCACGTCTTTGTTTCTAGGATAAAAAAGAGTAATAGAATGAGCAAAGAATTAATCTCTCTAGTGAGTATGCAAATTTATAGCTGCAAATCTCAGATAAGGCGGTTAATGATTTTACTAACCAAAGGAATCTGACATTATATCAGATTTGAAATATTAATCATTGGGATTTGTTTTGGCATTTGAGATGTACCTTATAGAATTCAGGAAATCCATTCGAGTATCACTTCAATTTCTGCTAAACAATATGAATGTTGTTCTATGTTTTGTGTCTGCTGCAGTGACACATTGATCGAGCAGGAATTGAATGGAACTTCGGTAGCTGAGATCTTTAAGCTTTATGGAGAGGGCTTCTTCAGAAATAAAGAGGTAGCTGACGAAAAATAGCATTGGTTGTCATCATTGCAACAAGCTTTGGTGAAAGTGCTATTTTCATACTTTGCGAACTGATTTACAGTGATAATTTCTTGATCGGTCATTTTTAATTGAATCGACATGTATCTAATTATGAGTAGCAAATATTGTGCAGTGCCACAGTTTGATCCTGTCATTGAAGCTTAATGATTTAGTATTTTGGGTTTCAGACTGATACGTTGAAGAAGTTGTCCCTGAAGCGTCACACTGTCGTTTCAACTGGTGGAGGTGCAGTCGTACGGCCCATAAATTGGTATGAATGGTTGAATTATTATATTCTATCGATTTGGTAGATGGTTTCTCTAGCTATGTTGTCTGGTACACCGGTTTCCTTTGTTTTGTGCATCAGGCAATACATGCGGAAGGGAATCAGTGTCTGGTTGGATGTGCCTTTGGAAGCCTTGGCACAGAGAATTGCAGCTATTGGAACTGATTCTCGCCCCCTGTTGCATCAAGAAGCCGGGGATCCATACACAAAGGTAGTTTCTGTTATATACTGCAGCAGGCAGTGACTGAAAATTGAGTTCATTTTTATTTTGCACGTTCGTTACAGGCTTTGAGGCGCTTGTCTGCTCTTTTTGAAGAAAGAGGTGAATTTTATGCGAATGCGAGCGTTAAGGTTTCTCTGGAAAGTATGCATTTCAACTTATCATCCATTCTGTGATTTTGTGTGGTTTTGAGATTTGGAATCAGAAAGGTGAAAAATGTTGTTCTGCAGAAATTGCAGCCAAACTAGGATATAGAGATGTTTCCAGTATCTCACCAACTGCAATTGCGATCGAGGTATTCTCTGCATGACCAACCAACCGTATTTTCGTAGTCAATGGTTTCAACTGTATTGTCATATCAACCGTTCCAACTGTAATTTCCTGTTCCTGTTGACACTTGCATCCAGGCTCTGGAACAAATTGAGAATTTCCTAGAAGAAGAAGAAGTGGAAGTCACTGCATACGACGATGAGAATTTTGCTTAACATCCCTGGTTCTGCTTGCCATTTTTCTTTCTACTTGGAGAAGCTGTAGCATATGCCAAATCGTTAATGTATTTATGTAACAGTTTTGATTGTATCATCCTGGTGAAAATACAATTTGTATATACAGTGAAGTGAAAGTTGACTGGTTAAATAAAATTTAAAATAAAAAAAATCATTTACTAATTTAAAATTACATTTTTGCGTGAAAAATGAAAACATCAAATTCCAAACGAAATTTTTTCTATATGAAATCATCAAAATTATGTGGAAATTCACTAACATCAACAAGTTAGCAATGGAGGAGCCACTAGGAATTTTTCTGAATCACATCATTACCACTTGATTTAGAACATTTCAATTTTATACATATTTAGAAAATATAACTAATAAGAATAATAATTTCATTTTAGTATTACTTAGCTTAGCCTATTTTTATACTAGTAATTCTATTTTATTTAATTAAATCATAATCTTTTTCGGGTAGCGATGCGCCTCTTGCACTAATTGCAAGATAAGATTACCCACATTTACACATTCGGATATGCAGCCCATCTCCGAATCCTGCGTAAATGCGAAATGCTTTCGTGCACTTGCAAATATAATATTTAGGGGTTACTTATTATTTAAATTAATTAATATTTGTACACAAACTTATTGTTTAAAATACTTTCTTAAAAAATAATTTGAAAATTACTTATATTTAATTCTTATGATTTGATGATAACAATTTATTTCGGAATAAAATATTTGCTTGTATCCTCTTCAAAAAAAAAAAAAAAAAAATTTGCTGTTTCATTTAACCATACTACAGTTGGCTTACATTTGAACTACAATGGCCAAATACATAATTCTTATCTTCTATGAAACACTCTAGCCCATGTTCAAAGGTAGGCAAAAAATCCAACAACAAATAATGAAAAAGGGAGTATAAATATAAGAAACTGGACTTCTTTCACATTTCACTTTGAATTTTCAATGATGCTATCTAAAGCTTTTTGCTTTCTTCTTTGTTTTATTACTGTCTGGACTACGGAAATCCGGCTTCCGCTTCTTCCCTGCTTGTTTAGAAACAGTTCCATCTTTAATTGCTTGCGCTTTTGCCTTCCTAGCAGCAACAGCCGGTCTCTTGTCACTGCGCTGCTTCTCTCCTACTTGAGTTGGTTTCGATCTCTTTTTGAAAACACCAGTATGTTGTTGGGAATGGACCTTTTTATGACTACCAGATTTGCTAGCACGCAAACCCTGGTAAGAATTAGAAGTCTTTGTGTTTGAGCCGCTATTTCGCTCTGGGGTCTTGGAGCCCATGGCTAACCTTTTCGCTGGCGAATCAACTTTGAACACATTACTTCTCTTAGATGGGGTACGATCTTGTTTGGAAAACGAAAGCCTTAGCTCCCTATCTCGAACCTTCAAGTTCCTTTTCTTCAATGCCAAATTTGCCGCTTCCTGCATCCCATTACAATAAACAAATAAAAATGGTGTTGCGATTTTGTAGTTTCATACTTTATACGTAAAATAGGATTACTGAGGAATTTATTATAATAAGGAAAAAATGTGAACAGAGACTGACTACACCAAAGCATGATCCAAATTATGACAAACACAATTTATATATAAACAAATAAGAAAAATCAGCAATTACAAAAAATAATAGTAGTAATAAGAAAAATCAGGATAGAGAACATAAAACCATACCTAATTTGTTACTCATGCTTACATAGGACAAAACCAGGCACACAAATAATCCACAAATAATCATACCATGTTTTTAAGAAGTAAAACTAATTTTACCTCAGACAAAGAAGAACACTTCAACACACACACACAAGTCAGGACACAGTTTAGGCGTTGCCAATCGTAAATTTCAACGCATGTCTTGTTATAATAAATAAGTAATAAAAAGAAAATTAAAAGAAGCACCACATACCCTGGTTTTGAACAAAACATAGGCAATTCCCTTCCCCAGACCTATATGAGGGTGCCTAATAACACGAATTGCTTCAATGCTGGATTCAATATCTTTGATACCAAGGAAAAGTTGATAAATTTCTTCATCCTGCAGCACATATAAAGCTGAGATGTACAGATATATATAGAAGAGCAAATGCAAAAACAAAGGACATGAAATAGAAAATTCACAGGGGAGGCCTAATTACCTTAACATCAAAAGGGAGGTTCCCCACGAAAAGAGTCCTTTTGTTATCATAAAGCGGAGCATCTTCGCCCTTCAATTTCTTACGAGGTGGACATGCCCTATCAACACGAATATGGTTTCCCCCAACCTACAATCAGAAACACACATTATAAATTTGCATATACTACCTTCATGTCAAACGAAACTTTCTGTATGTGTGGAATAACAACTCATTGCAATAAAGGGATAACATGATACTTTTTAATCTAAAGAAGCAGTATAACAAAGGGAAGCTTAGAAGAGGCAACATACCACAGCCAAATTATGGGCCAAAGAAGCCTCAGCAGATTCCTCTGTTTTGAAAACGATGTAAGCATGTACACTGCAATAAATGGTATTTTGCATCAGAAACTATAACATTGCTAGAAATCAACAAGAAACCCTAATATCATAATAGTCATTAACTAAACTCCTAGAAGTGAGTTTCTAAGCGTATCCTAGATTAAACTGATCGGTTATGGCACGTCTAATCCATGTCCATCTAAGTACCATGTACTACTGTTTTTATCTTAAGCAACTACAATCAAGACATGGTTTTATTAATACCTATCAGCTGAATCATTGATTTTCTTCAGGATAACGGCACCTTTTCTTGGTACCTTGGTCTGCCAAAACAGAAAAATCAAAACTAAATAACAAAGTCAATTAAATCATCTTCTTGACTTGCAATATAAGCATAATACACTCACATCCACAAGGGGCACAGACCGGATTCTCACAGACTCAACTTCCCCAAACTGCTTGAATTCCTTAATCAGCATTTTCTTCTTCATCTTTAGAGGCAAGTTACCCACAAAAACTGTCCTCAAAAGCTTACTTTCATCGTCAAATCCCTCTTCCTCGGCCATCGAAACTAACATATTCGTTTCATTGTCCAGCTTTTTTCTCTTTTCTCCGACGGCAACAACGTTTTCCACATCCTCCGACACCGTTCGAAACTTTTGAGCCTCGTACTGTGTTTCAAGGTCGTCCCTTTTTCTCTTCTTTCTCGACAAGTTCTTTTCATTATCAGAAACGTTTTTAGGGTCTTTTTCGAAATTGGTTTTCACAATTTTCGACTTTTTGGAAACTAAAGGAACCTCAAGGGCTTCTTCCTCCTCTTCCAGATCAAGCTTTTTCGATTGATTTCGCTTTCTCTTAACCTTATCAACAACACCGGAGTTGTTGATTTCAGAACTTTCATTGAGATTTGAATTGCTTATACCTCCGCTCGAGTCTTGCAGATTTCTTTTGAACGGATTATTATCGGAGAAGATGGTTGAAGCCACTGCGGTTGGCTCAACGTTGCCGAACAAGCTCTTGAAAATGTCAGAACTAGCAGGAACATTGTCGTTTTGTAAGATTGAGGAAGCTTCTGGTTCTTTGGATTTCTTTCCCATCTTGTTAATGGCGTAAGAAGGGAAGGAGGAGGTTGAGTTGAAAGTTTAAATGGAGGAAAGGGAATATGCAAACCCTAACGACAGGTCTGGTCGACCAACCCCGACCGGTACTAAACTAAAGAGGAGAGTCGATTAGTTGCATGAGTTTCGGACCAACACCAAAAGCCCATAGGCTTGTTAATATAGCCCATGCCAGTTCTTTTAAAATGATAAAAAAAAAAGGGATAATTATGATTTAATCCCTATATTCTTACATATTTTATAATTTAGTCCTGATATTTTTAATATTATATTTTTTAGTTTTTACCTTTCTTTATATTTATTTTGTTTTAAAAGCATCCAGAAAGAATTTCACTCTTAAAAATTTAAAATTATGATTTTATTGACAAGAAGGGCCATTAATGATTTATAAGGTTAAAATAATACAAAATTTGCAGAAATACAAGCACTCATACATAAATCACTCACGTGCATGTTGTGTTGTCATTTTGTTTACGATAGGTTTACAAAAACATGTAAAGTTTCTAATTGTCAGATTCTAATAAGTTGATGAAACTCCATTTGTATAAATAATAGTGACTTTATCTCTAATATAAATTAATATAACGGTGAACTTTTTGTCAATATTTTAAAAGGATAGGTTTATTCTAAAAATGAAATTAAAAAGATAGATAATTTCATATACATTTCTCTTTATAAAAGGGATATGGCAGACAAGGCAATCCCTATACAATCAGAAGCTGAACATGTAGAAATATATCCTGAAAGATATGGGATGGTTCAGTGGCTAACCCTTTTTATGGAAACCAGTTGATTTTACTATTCCCTTTATATTTGAGTAAATTTTATACATTTGACCCTTTAAAATTGGCCCTTATATATATCATATTGACTCTACAAATAAAATGTTCTTGGTCCGTGACGCCACTGGGATGGTTAATGAGATTGTCAAATGTGAACGGCATAATAGATGGTAGAAGCTAAAGAGCCTAACAAGTGTGGGTAGTAATCAAGAGGCAAAAGCATAATAATAACTCATCGTGGGAAGGTTCCCATGGACATGAGACCTTGGACAATGCGATTGTGGGTTGGATATTGAATAACCTTGTTATCGATGCGTTAGGCCGACGGGAATAACTCGGGATAAAAGTATATGTGCTAAAGAAATTTTAGAACGATAGATAGATATGCCAAAGGTGAGAAGGTTGGCTTGGAGGACATGGGAGCAGATGGAACACAAAAGAGTCTGATGGAAATGGTTAACAATGTGCAGATAACTGTTCAAGATAGGTCAATAGATCCCTGAAGGGTACAGTATGACTTGTGGTTATATTTAGAAAGAAAATCAACACTGTACAACAGTATGTTGATAAGAAAATACGAACATTGTGTATAGTAAGTTGAGAGATGCATAACCATGCGTAAATTAATAATGTTCACTATTTAAGCATTTGGATTCATTGAGTCTTACAATTATATATAAACTTATAACCAATAGTTATAATTATTGTGTGTATATTGCTATCTTGTGAAGGGGAGCCTTGGCACAATGGTAAAGTTTTGGTTCGTGACCAAAAGATCACAAGGTTCGAGCTACGGAATCAGCCTTCCTTGGACCCTGCGAAAATGCGGAATTCCTTTGTGCAACGGACTCCCCTTATATATATATATATATATATATATATATATTACTATCCTGTGGCTGCCTCCACCTTATTTATGGTAGCTTTGATGTTTTTGTTGTTGTTTGTGTTTTACAAGATGTAAAACATGTAAAAGAAAGAAAAGTGTAGAGACAGAGACAATGAGCTAGATGATGGGCATAATAGTTTCCAATGAAAAGTGGGTTGAGTAATATTGAGACACACAATAAATGTTGGGAGCTAGTTGAGATCAGGTGGTATCTGCAGCTTTCTTTCCCTAGTCGACCGTTGAAGTGAAAGAGGAAGGATAATGATTAAAATTAAGAAAAGAGATGCATTATGAGAATATTTTAACAAATATATGATCTATAAAGGAAAAATACTATTGTTATAAAAGAAAAATAAACGACTAAACTACCAAAAAAAAAAAGGAAGAAAAAAAAATAATATTTGTGCTGCAAGATGAAAACATTAAGAGGGGAATCGACAAGTAAGAGAGTTGTTTGATTCAGGAAGTTATGATTAGTGGTTGGTGGAGACTGAGTTTTAAGGTTCTGTTGGGATTAATTGTGTGCTTGGTCTTGTAAACTTTAATGCTACAAGTTGAAAACATCAAGAGGGGGTGTTCGCCTGATCAGAGAAGTGGTGTTTGTTGGCCGCCAAAGATGGAGCTTATAAGATTGTGTGGTGTCAAGGGTGTACTCTATATTTGAAGTATGTAAAGGGTTCACAGCGACTGGAGATTGTAGAAGGTAAAGGCAAATTAAATAGAAAGAGATCAACCTCCAGATAGGGGCTATGTGCAACTGAGAGCTACTGGAGAAATCTGTGTTATGGTTAAATAAGCTTGGTAGGGCTTGCTGAAGAGCGTGTGACAGTTGAAAACTACAAAGGGGTGGTGTGGAAAAGCTGTTAGCAAGAAGGATCATGAGTTTTGATGTACTAGCAACGAATTGATGAGGACATAGATTAGTTGAAGTAGAGGAGAAGGATCATGAGATTTGATGTACTAGCGACGAATTGATGAGGACATAGATTAGTTGAAGTAGAGGAGAATGTAAGCAGTATAACACGTTACAAGGCATTAGTGCGCGCAAGCCTCACATGGGGCCGATATGGCAGGAAATGAAGTATGTCCACAAAGGGTCTGGGATTTTGGTATAATGTTATATGGATGATATATGAAGTGGTGTATGCTAATTCATTTGTATGTGGAAGTTATGGGGAGATGACCGAAATCAAGCCAAGCCGAGGCTTTGCACACCTATGTTTAGCATTGAGACTACATTGTGTGGGGAGGCATGATTCACACCCATGGAGCTAAGCCACAGTAGACCTACTATGGGCAAGAAATACAGGAAGATCCAATGTAATGCTCTTTGCCGCTCCTAGAGCTCGCCTACTGGACGGTGCCTTCCTTGAGTGAGCTCAGATGCGGGCACTGGGTTTAGATATGAGCTAGTGTATCCATTTCCCTATGGACACTACAAGGTCGACTGGCAATAACAACACGCAAACTTGCTAAGCCTTTTCGAGTATCTTTGATAGCTTCCTGAAATTGCAAGAATTATTGGTGAACTACTCTACGGCTATGATATTATTTTATTTTGCTTAAAATTATGAGAAGTTATCATTTCCATTTTATTGGTGAACTCAGGACCTCATGGTTCTTGACTATCATGCCTACCATCAGACTGCTGCCACTCCACATTAATTTGCGTCTTTGTTAATTGATCCGACTACCAAACAATTAACAATTACTTAAAACACTTAATATTATTCAAACAACTAATTTTTTCAGATAGCAAATATCAGACTGAACTCAAATTATAAATACTACAGCCTGATGCACTCAAATTATAAATACTTCAGCCTAATGCAAAAGGAGGTTTCTCATGGGAATGCCACAAGGTTAAAACATGTCAAGTACAATACATGCACAAATATATGCATTAGGCCCTTAATTTAACAGTAAAACAATGATAAGGTTCATTACTATATGGCCTTGAAACACAAGTATACACATTTTTTGATATTGAGATTGCAGCACTCCAAATGAGATTATACAATTTGGCTCCCCACATTTAAACCCCGACATTAAACATAACTAACGAAAATGAACTTGTAAATAGCTATCCATCTTCCTAAGATCAGCAACATCAACACCAGCGATATAAACAACAGTCGAGTCAAATAATCAGCAATTCCACATTGCTGGCTTATTTGATGCTAATCTGTACAGAGATGAAGCGACACTGATCCTGCTGGTAGGATGCAAAAGGCACATGTACAATAAGCAAGTTGGTTCCTAACCTATGAGTTACTCTTGCTCATCAGCGTTGGGGTGATGGAGATAACACCAATGAGGAATAGAGTAGCAATGGAGTTGAAATCATAAAGATCTCCCAGCGATTGCAATTCCCCAAGAGCTATTCCAGCCTGCACAACGATTAGGAATCTGCTCATTCTAATTCTTTCCCATGGTAATATCAAAACTAAGAAGTACAAGTTCCCGTACTTCACAAACACAATTATGTCAGCTTAACAACCATGCTCATGCCAATTTATACTTGTTAACATTGTATTGATATGTAGAATATATGATAATCGCATGCTAATGCGCGAAAGAAATAACAAAGAATAATTCACTCAACTTTTATCCAATTTTGTTAGTAAATGAAAAGGAAAAAGAAAACAAAGAAAACAAACTTTTTATGCTACTTCAACTTGAAAAGTTCATTGATGCAATTTAACCTTAGGTGTGACGACTGAACAACACTTGTCCACCACTTACTATTCAAATGGCAGCATTCATAAGTCATAATTTCACCACACATAGCCCCATAACCCTCCTTATATGCATATATTCCCACATGAGCCTTGAAGGAATCCTCGTGAACCAACAGAAAAGCAAACTCACTCCGAGGAGTGCATCTGCCATTTCCAATTTCAAAGTGAACAAAACATGGCTTGTTTCCACCAAGGCATCATAATCTAATATTTGATCTAACCCAAAAATATAGCAATAAAATAAATTCTCCCAAGATACATACCTTGACAGTCACATAAGCAGCAGGAATCAGTCCAATCAAGGTCGCTAGGAAGAAAATATGATATGGCACATCAACTATTGGTGAAGCAACATTAATGAATGTATTTGGCAAAGTTGGGGTTAGCCTCAAGAAAAGCATATAGTTCAACAAACATTCTTTTCTTCTAGCCACCTGAGTGAAAAGCACAAATTTATCATTATTTTTTTGTTAAAATAACTGAGAAAGTAGATAGAGATTCACCTGCTCTTGGAAGAAACTCAGCTTATCAGGCCACAAAGAGAATACAAGAGGACGGCCTATCAGTTTTGAAAGGAAATAGCAAGAAGAGGCACCGGCAGTAGCAGTGAAAACCACCAAAGCCACACCTTTGAATACTCCGAAAAGAGCTCCAGCAAGTAATGACATAAAAACAGTCCCAGGTATCATAAAGGTTTGCATGAAAATGTAGACTACACAGTACCCTACCAAGACTTGTGCCGTGTAGTCACTTGTGTAGCTCTCAAGGTGATCTCTGAAAAAAAAAAAAAATTGAAACTTGCATATAAGTGATAAGCCACCCCATGATACTGGCAAATATATCTGATCCAAATATCATTCTTTTACTCAAAAGTGATGAAACAGCAAACACTTTATATAATTACCTCAATCCAATTTAAGGCACTATATTAGTGAAAGGTTAAGTCTATTGAACTCTTATTAAAATTTATTGCCTAGAGACAATATTAGCATTCTTCACATCTACCAAAACCAATGTCCAAAAATCATTCAATAAGTACTTTCACAATCTTGACACAAATTTGCCTAATTTCTATTATCCTTTCCTCAAATACACGTCTAACTGCTTCAATCATTTATCAGAACCCATTTTCTTTAGCTATTAGAATGACCCAAACATTGCACAAGATAACCTCAAAGCAAAATCCTAAATTGTAACAATAATGCATCACAAAATAACAACCAATTCAATGTTCAAAACATAATCAGTTAAAAATTCAGATTCTAAACAACTAGTAATATTCTCATACCCACTGGAAAAAAAAAAGTATATCTTTTACCAGTTCACCTAAAGAAATTTAACAATTAATGCTAACAAATTGAAGGTCCCATTTTAGCAGAGAAGGCATAACAAAGATATGGGTATTTCGATGGAGACACAATAAAATAAATATCTTGAACCGAAACCCAGAACAGAAACTTTTTCCAGGGAAACAAACAGAGCCCATTTAACACAAAAAAAAAAAAAATTAAACCTGAGGATTTGAAGATCTTCAAGGGTCCGAGGCAGCTTAAGAAAGCTGTAATCGGAAGCGGGCATAGTGAGATAAACCCCGAAAAGACCAAAAACAAATCCAAAGACGACAGTAGCAGCCACCATTATCTCCCAAAAGCTTAAAGGAAAACCAGATCCCGCATTATTCTCTCCAACTTCTCCTCCTCTAACTGCGTTTTCTGTCCTCATTCTCACAATTCCTTTCGTTTCTATCCTTTTTCTTGCTTCAGAGAATGAGAGGAGGAGGAGGAGGGGGCGGCTGCGTCCGAAGACAATAAATTAGCCTTCTTTGCTTCCGAGACACTTCTCTCTTATTTCTCTTCTTCTTCTTCTCTTATGTTGTCTATTTATTATTTTCTCCCTCTATCTTTCTTATTTATATTTGCAGACAGAGAGAGAATGTGAACACTTTTTTAATCCAAAAACAAAGCTTACAAATTGTGTTTTGGTTGATATTATAAACGTGTATACTGTCGCATCATATTTTGCAATGTCATATCCTATTTTTTAATAAATGACTTGTAACACAATTAAATTTTACTACTACCTCCAATTTTTTCAATTGTTTACGTTTCCATTTTTGGCAAATTTTTTCAATTGTTTACGTTTCCTTTTTTGGTAAATAGGTTTAATTGTTTATTATTATTTCTGTATTGGTATTGGTGAAAAAGTAAGTGTTGTAAATGGTTGATAATTGTTTATTATTATTTTGTATTGGTATTAGTGAAAAGTAGGGTTATATTGGTATTTGTGTTTTAAGAGTGTAAAGAAATGAAAAAATTGGAGGTAATATATACTGGGAGTGGTTTGGAAAGTTATATTATATAAATAGTAAAGGTATTAATATTAAAATAATTTTAAAAAATTTTTAGATTAAGATAGAAAAATTAATTTTAAGTACAAAAAAAGAAAAAGAAAGTTAGCTTAACAAGTCTAAAATAATATGAGAATCAGTTTGGATATAAAAGTATACACGTAGAGAGTTATGTCTATTTTTGTCAGATTTGCATATTGGTTAATTCAGAGCTTCAAATGGAACTTCAGTCTAAATTTCACCTATCTAAATGACCTCAATTGGAAAAGTGATGAAAGACAAAGTTGTTCCTTTATGTCTTAACTAAATGTGAAAATTAGAACCATATCAATTGGAGCTCTACGGACTAAGTTAGAGTCCAAATAGTGAGCAGTACAGGCTGTCTTGGGACAGATAGCATGTCCGAATTAGAAGTATTGTCAAAAATTATGTACAGCTCGAATTGCTCTGAAATTTTAGTATAATATAGCTCCAGATGTCTAGTTTCAGTGGGCAAAAGGTTTATAAAATTAGGAGAAGTAAATGGGATGATATTAAGAAAGAAAGGTAAGATCAAGAAGGAATATCGAGAATGACTTAAATGAAATTTATTCCAAATAGTTAATGAGTAAGTTGTAACTTTTCATATTAAATTGTTGTATCCCAAAATACGAATAAATAAAAGGCGATAAATTCTGAAGGACTAAAGAATGAGATTTAAGATATTACTTTTCCTCATGAACTACCAATACGAAAAATAAGCGAAAATTTTTAAGGAAAAGCATTTCATAAATTTTGCTGAAAATGACGGTGACTTCCGCCTAATCTACAACAGGCGATCTTTCCAAGACCAAAACTCACGGCTTTACCAAATTTTGACAGATAGATCCTTAAAAATTAGGGAGGCATACAATATTAAATTGACACAATTAACTATTATTTATTTAAAATACTTGAGTTATTACAATTAAATATTATTTATTTAAAATACTTGAGTTATTGTATAATAATAAAATTATTATTTCATTTATATAACATTAGTTCATATGCTTAGGGCAACTTGTTTTTGTTATGGGGACATACTTTTCTTTTTGTGAAAGATTTATTATTCATGAATTTTCTTATTAAAACGTTTTCAATTTATATTTTTAAAAAACACTTTGATATTTACTTGTTTCAAAAGAATTTATTTAAAATTTGGAGTGTTGGAAAAATAAACTAATGAAAAAGCAAACCTTAGATGTGAAAACTAATTGCCCAATTATTATTTACGTCTAATCTACCCATCAATCAATGATTAATGGTAGGACCCACCCAGTTTTGTTATAATAATAGTGCAAATTAAGTCTCTATTACTATTAGTAATTCAGATAGTTTTTAAATTATTCCAAAAAAAAAATTAATATATTTTTTTGAGTAAAAAATAAAGAGTAGCATATGTCACGAAGACCATGAGAATATTACAACAATGCTGCGATCTTAAAAAAGTATATTCCAGACCAAAACGACAAACGTTGAAACAGGTGTAATATTTAAAACACCTTAAACGACACGTTAGCCACAAGTAGCACGTGGGACAGTGAAGTAGGGCTTCACACGCATGCATGATGTAACATGCGGCGGTGATGTCCATGTGCTTTTATCACGCAAATCCAGGTTTTTTTGTTTCTAATCTATTTTGTTTTGTCTTTTGTTTTTT
>CATIWJ010117718.1:0-21328 GCA_949640765.1 Croton laevigatus | reverse complement strand
CAAAAAAAAGATCTCCAATAGACTCTCTATATTTATATTTTAGATTAGAGAGTTAGTTTTACTCTCTACATGTAGAGAGCCAAACCAACTCTCTACTCTAAAATATTTCAATTCCCTATGTTATATATTAATTGATATTTATTTCTTTATTAAAAATAATTTTCTCTTTCATCTTCTCAATGCAGACATTTACTCTTTATTATAAAAAATAAAAGAGGGTAAAAATTAAACATTAAATATTTATTGGATAAAACAAAATGAAGATTGAAAATATAAAGAGTCTATTAGAGTTGTACAAATTTATTTACTCTTTATATTTAAAGATTCTTTAAGATGCTCTTTATTGTGCAAAAGATGTTCTTTATAATAGAGAGTACTATTGGAGATGCTCTAAGTGTCGAAAATTTTTACAGAGTCTCCTATATAATTTTAACATTTTAAGTGTCGACATAACTCGTAAAATCATCGTTCTAGTCCTTTTCGACATTCAATAAAACCCCAATCAACAACCAATACAATATCAATCAACATCATTGTATAATTCAAGCATTCATCCCAATTCTGAATTTATTTAATTTATTATGCAACTTTTTGTTTGGTGGTAAAATCGTAACTTTCCGTAAAATTTACGAAATATTTTTCCATAAAGGTTTTTCTTAATTTTCACACTGGATGTTCCAACTTTATTTATTCGCACTGTAATTTAATATGAAAAGTTAAAATTGAATCAAAAAATATTTGCAATTTACAACTTGATTTTTTTACTCAATCTTTACTGTTCACATAAAAGGTTGTTCATTGCTCTTTGCTTCTCGATTTGCAACAATGGCGTTTCTAAAACTTCTCTCACTCCAAACTTCTCGTCCATCTACAACCATCCGACGGTCGGTTGGATGACTTGAGACCATAAACAGGGAACCCAAGAAAAGACAGATTACATTTTCAATCCTTATTAGATAAGGAAGAAAAGACAAATTTCTCTTTAGTTCTCAAGCTTAAAACCCGCTTATCATAATACATGATATAATAGAAAAAATGGCTGAAAAGTATAATGGAAGTAAAATACAAGGATAAATCGTTCTTTTTAAAGAATACAAGCAGAAAAGCGTTAAATATGTCAAAATATGGAGAAAATTGTAATTTTTTCTATTGCAAAACAAAAGAATAATACTGTATTTTTTCGAAAGGGTACTTTATGGATCATAAAATATATTGGATGAAAATTTTGATAGAAGGATAAAAATATCTAATTTTATAAAATATAAAAAAAGTCTGAAATTAAAAAATAAAGATAAAAAAGTATAATATTATAAAATAAATAAAAAAAATATATTTTTTCTTATTATAATTTAAAAAAAAAACAATAATATAACCCTTCTCCTTTATCATATACTACCTCCGTTTTTTTGAATTCTTTACACCATAAAAACACAAATATCAAGAAATCACCAATACTAATACACATATAATAATAAATAATTACTAATCCTTTACACTATTTACTTTTTCACCAATACCAATAAAAAAATAATAAACAATTACAAAACTTACTATAAATGGAAATGTAAACAACAAAAAAAGACACCCAAAAAGAAAATATAAACTACCCCAAAAGACGGAGGTAGTATGCACAATTAGCTTTTTGAAACGATGTCGGAAGTTGGTTTGTACATCTCATATTCAATTTCTCCCCACTGTAAAGTAAATAGTAGTATTTGATAAATTATAAATTAATGCAGTTCAAAATTATTGTATATGAATTATTTTTAACATTACACTACCTCCGTTTTTTCAGGTTCTTTACGTTTTTAATTTTGGGTGTGTTTTTCATTTCTTTACGTTTTTATTTATGGTAAGTTTTGTAATTTTTTATTATTATTTTTTTATTAATATTGATGAAAAAGTAAATTTTTTAGAAGATTAATAATTGTTTATTATTATTTATATTTTGGTATTAGTAAAAATTTGATTTTATTGGTATTTATGAAAAATAAACATAAAAAAATGAAAAACACGGAGGTAGTAAAAAATATGCAATAAAATATCAATTAAATTATATTAGAGCTTACCAAATTTCATCAAAAAGTTACAATATTAATCGTTCTACATAATTTATTGGGAAAATTGTAGTCCTGCTAAGCTAATTCTATATTAAAAAGAGCACTATAAAAATACTATTTTCAATATTAAAGGACGGAGTACAATCAACAGTGTCACAGAGAGAGAAATTAAGACATAAACAGAAGTCTACCACAGTCTTCGTGCTAAAGATTGCCAGATGTCAATCCGCTGTCAGTTTGGGGTCCCACAAAAGAGAGAGAAAAAAAAAGAGTACTAACAAAAATATGTCACCGTCGCCGGCAGCGGTCATACATATCCGAGCATCAAGTATTGCTTTCTATCCAAACTAAACTCATCGTCTTGTCCACGCCGTTAGATCAAAACCCATTCCCACTACGAGATACGAGCCTCGTACGTGAACGGCCCAAAAAAGAAATTCTCAACCAAATTAAAAAATTAAAAAAAAAAATCTAATAGGGAGACAGGTGTCTCTCGTGTTTGTTTGCCTATCAATAACATCAATTCAAAACTCTTTTATGACACCACATGAGATTTAATATAATATTACCGTTCACAGATCATCCCTGACGTGAGACCGTTACGTGGCAATCTATATAAAGCTGGAGCGGTGATCAACGAAGGTCTATGGGAATTATGTGAGGTAGCGAATAGACTGAAGTTTCTTTTGTAGAGAGGCGAATGCTCCTACGTGTGGGCTTGGTGATGTATGATGAGAGTGCAATGTAATGATGTTTGTGTGGAGAAGAATATGGTTTAAGGGAATATAAGCAGGAGATTAGAAGCCAGAGAGTAACTGAAAAAGAAAGATGACGCAAGAAGAAAGAGATCGGAGTAACTTTTCGCCGTCGCAGCCGGTTGCCGTTAACGGAGATTCTCAGATTATGTTATCTTCTAGATTCTCATCGCTTTTGGTCACTGAAGATCGCGATTTCCTTCTCTCTCCCGATGGAACTCAGGTTTTTCTATTTTTTCCCTTTTTACTCGAACTCGAGACTGGTTTTCCGTACACTGACAGTAGAATGATAATCTCTGTTTGGATTTATAAATAATCTTCTCTTGAAAGAAAAAAAAAAAGGAGAGAAATTACAGATTTAGCTTAATGGATTTCCTCTATCTTTCATGTTACATGTTGTGAGATGTGCTGATGAGACCATGGCCTTTCTCCTGACTTTCCAAGCAAGTATTAATTCTGTCAACTTTTATTAATTAGTTTTTCTTATCACGTATATTTATCTGATAATTATGGTGCATATGATACTATTAGTTCAGGTTTAATTACTGAGACAGAGTTAATTCATCTCCTGTTTGGCTGTTTCCAAATCCTGAGACTGCTCGTATTTATTTAGTTTTTCAATATCACATAACATATGGCGTATTTCCAAATTTTAACAAATTAATTAGTATTTCAGAGGGTAATCAAACAGTATCTTAATAGCAGATGTATATCTTCTTGTTTCTTCTTTTATTTTCTTTTCATTTTTCGGTTTTTCTATATTGTAATGAAATTTTGCGGTAGAAGGGAGGAATGGATGTCGTTTTCTGGATATAGTATGTGTCGTATTAATATGAGTTGTTGATTATTATATATGGAAATTGTAGTCTTAATCAGTATGGGTTCCCACTTCGTCCTACACGGTGGTTGTCCGTGAACCATCTACCAAGCTGAGATGACAGGTGTCGCTACCTTATTCTCACTTTAGCCTTACATTAAGGCTATAGCTATAACACGTGTTCCGTTTACAATACTAGTCTACACATTAAATCTGGTAACTTATTATTATTATTTCAACCATGATTATATTACTTAAGATTATAGTCGAAATATTATTAAATTTCTTTTTATTTCTTTAATGGTGTTTATTCTTTAGGAACCTTCAATGGTGATATTAGTGTTTCTATATGACATGAAATACTTATAATAAAGTTGGTGTTCAATGCATCTGACAAATATTTGTTTGGACCATTTTTTTGATATGTAATTCAAT
Source organism: Croton laevigatus (assembly GCA_949640765.1). Lineage (NCBI taxonomy): Eukaryota > Viridiplantae > Streptophyta > Magnoliopsida > Malpighiales > Euphorbiaceae > Croton > Croton laevigatus. The sequence goes on along the minus strand of CATIWJ010117718.1, from coordinate 17,261 downwards.
CTATTGTTATGATATTTATTGAATGCTAATGCTAAGTTGTTCGAATTGGCAATGTCCGGTTCAGTTAAACAACTTTACTGAATTTGTAGATTTTGAGTTTGCTACCCAACCATGATGGTTGGGATTCGCTGCATCCTCTTTCGAGGAAATATGCGTCAGTGTCCCGCTCGGTATTCATGAGCCTGCTCTATTAAGCTTGACACTAAATGTGTAGATTTCAGTATAGAAAATTCTGACTTTGTATTGAAAGTTACAGTCAAAGTATGTAGAGTTCATTACTAATGTTTGGTTTTACGATATAGAGATTCAATACAAATAATCCAAAAAATTGGATTGGATTGGATGTTCTTCAAAGTTTGAACAATCTATGACTGAACTTTTACTAAACAATATATTCTATTCGAATGTTTTGTTGTAGGTGAAAGTATCTGAACTTGAAGGGAAAGTGATAGGAATTTACTTTTCAGCTAATTGGTATCCGCCATGTGGAAATTTCACCCAATTATTAGTCAGTGTGTATGAAGAGTTAAAAAGAAAAGGGTGCAATTTTGAAGTTGTATTTGTGTCTTCTGACGAGAATTTGGAGGCATTCAACAATTACAGAGCTTCAATGCCATGGCTTTCCATTCCATTTTCTGATATAGAGACCAAAAAAGGCCTGGACCGGAAATTCAAGATTGAAGGTATTCCTTGTTTAATCATTTTGCAACCTCAGGATAATAAGGATGAGGAAACATTGTATGATGGAGTTGAACTTGTTTATCGATACGGAGCTCGAGCTTTCCCATTTACGAAAGAGCGGTTGCAGGAGCTGAAAATGGAAGAAAAAGCAAAGCATGAGAGCCAGACCTTAGCCAATTTACTAACTAGTCATCATAGAGACTTCCTTTTGGCTCATCCTGCACCTAACCAGGTCAGTTTCTATTTACTTGCCTCTGCCTTAGTTGACATTTAACTTGATCTCATCATTTTGAGGCAGTTTGGTGTTGGCAAATTTTGTGATTCCAAATGTAACACCAGAGTTTCCCCATAAAAGAATGCACTTTTTGGTAAACAAAAAATTAGTTATCATAAGATAAAAGGTTTTATGCTCAAAATAATAGTGCTTCCATTTTTGCCTTTTACCAACAATTAAAAAGGAAATTGCACCTTTACAATTTTTTTTGTTTTATTTATCATTATGATTTGTAGCTATAAATATTTTAGGACCGCCTATTATGAAAAGTAAGTATCTGCTTAAACCTGGTTTATGGAACCACACGAACCGGAGAAATTTTCACATATCACGAATGGTTCCATATACCCGATTGAATACCGGAGGTAAGTTTGTACGGAATTGTGCTAAATATGGCAGTACCCTGAGATGGTTGAAATTAGCTAATAATGTAATGGTGACTTTTGCATTTTGATCGTCACTACTGCTAATTGCTAACTTCTTAAGTTATAACAAAACTATGTCTCAATCTTTTTGGGACCATATTTTCACTTTTTCCGACGACATTATGTACAGTTATGCCCACTACTACTTTCCCATCTCTCTCTCTTATCAATTACCACACATCAGTGAAGTACATCTCATAACCTGACGTGTTGGATAAGATGCAAGGAGTAACCAGAGTGGATGGTTAATTTAACTTCTCCTGGTCAATAGGTATCCAATATCCATTTTCCTAACTCAAATTCTAATTATGCTATAAAGGTAAGGAGATTAGATTAACTTTGCGACACGGTGTCGTATCAAGCTTGTTTTTGTAATTTTGTATTTCACTTTGCAGGTGACAATTGGTTCCCTTGTTGGCAAAACTATTGGACTTTTTTTCTGTGCTGAATGGTGTCGTCCTGGCCGGAAATTCACTCCCAAGCTCATCTCAGTTTACAACAAAATCAAACAGATTGTAAACCAGAAGGACGGTGAAGATTTCGAAATCGTGTATGTGTCAACCGATCAAGATCAACAAGGATTTGAATCTTACTTCGGGATCATGCCATGGCTAGCATTGCCATTTGGAGACTCAACTATAAAAACCCTGATAAAGCATTTTGATGTGCAGGGTATTCCTTGTTTGATCATTTTAGGACCTGATGGTAAAACAATTACCAGAAATGGGAGGAATTTAATAAACCTGTATCAAGAAAATGCTTATCCTTTTACCGAGGCGAGACTGGAGTTACTAGAGACACAAATGGAAGAAGAAGCTAAAAACTTGCCGAGATCGGAGTATCATGTAGGGCATCAACATGAACTGAATTTAGTATCGGAAGGAACTGGAGGCGGACCGTTTATTTGTTGTGATTGTGATGAGCAAGGTTCCGGTTGGGCGTACCAGTGTCTTGAATGTGGGTACGAGGTGCATCCGAAATGTGTTCGAGCTATGGACCGTGGATCTACTCGTCCGGGTTGAATCATTAACGTCTATTAATTTCTGCTTTTGGTATTCTGTTTATGTTTCTGGTATTGCTTGTTAAGTCTGGTTAGTATTATTTATTGACAGTTAAAAAGTTCCAATTAGCTTGGACTTTAATACTCTTATGATGATGGGTGGCTAATCAAGGTAAAAAAAAACACCCATGACAATTTCCTCAGCTGAGACGAAAGGTCAAGATCTTGCAATTTGGTTAATTGTATGCTTTGGACACAAAGTTGTGTGATCATGTCTTCTGTAAGAAAATTAAAGGCTGTCAGGCGAGATTTATGATGCTTTCTATATATGTTGGTTCTAGATAAATTTACAGTTCATTTGTTCGATGTATCATTACCTACTTCTAAACTAAATGCAATTCGTCTTTTTCTTTTTACTGTAATGGGCTTCTTCCATTTCCCCCAAAGCTATTCCTAGTGGTGTAATGAGAAATTATGTTAAAGAATAAAATGATAAGTAATTATTATTCCAACCTAAAATAAAATGGTAATTATCATATTGAAAATATAAAATTTATTTATTTATTGAATGATTAATATATTTTTTATTTAAATATTTATTTTTTTTTAAATTTATTATTTATTAATATTTTATAGGTATAGAAAACAAATTATCATTTGTTTTTATTATAGTCTAAAAAGGAGATATTTATCATAAAATAAAAAAATAAATAGAAGTTGGGACACTTATATGAGATGGAGGGAGTATATCTTTGTTTTTAACTCGAACAAAGAATAAAGTGATTCAGCTGATGATAATATAATACATGTTGCATTTAGAAAACTGGGGAGCTATTAAATGTTGATTTTATTTCAATATTGATTGATACAACTACAAAGTGGGTATTCCCAAATTTACATGCACATTATTTATCATTCTCTCTCCATTAATTCCTTACCTTGTTGTGGTTCCTTTCTTCATCATCTCTACAAACTCCTCATAGTTGATTATTCCATCCTACATTCATTAATCAAATAATAATAATAATAATAATAATAAGATTAACAAGTTAATTAAATTTATTATAAGATTAAAAAGAAGAAAATAATTGTAATTACTTTATTGGTATCAACATCATCAATGATTTCATCAATGGTAGCTTCATCTCCAATTCCATGTTGAGCCATGGCTTGTCTTAGTTCATCTCTAGTAATATACCTAATGAAATTAAACTAGAAGTTTAAAAACAAATAAAAAAACTCCAGAGCAGTACATAGCTGAAAAAGAAGCGATTAATTACTAACCCATCATTGTCTTTATCGAAGTATTGGAAAGCCTTGAACAAATGTTCATCTTTCTCTAGTTTATGTCTATGCATTGTTGCTGTAATGAATTCATTATAATCAATGGTTCCACTCTGGTCAACATCAGCCTGCAATAAAGTCCAAATTTTTGTTTTTATTTTGGAAAATTTGGGCTATTTCATATTAAAAAGGAAACTTAAATTGTACTTACAGCTTCCATTAATTGTTTGATTTCTTGTTCAGTGAGCTTAGAACCTAATCTTGAAAGTCCAGTTTTGAGTTCATCATATGTAATTGTACCACTTCCATCAATGTCCATGTTGTTAAACATCTGCCTCAACCCTTTCATTTCTTCTTCTGAAAGGTTTTGCGCTATTACCTTCAATCCAATAATTAAATCTTTAGATTAGCTTTAATTAAATCATCTAATTAAAATCAATCAATAAATAAATCTCCTTAATCCTACCTTTAATGCAAGCTTCTTTAACTTGTTCATTGCTCTAAACTGCTTTAGCCTAATTTGAACAGCACTGTCAATCAGCCGGTCTGGCGCTTCACCGTCGACCTTTAACCATGGATGTTCTGCACATATCAAAATTGAACATGGTAGATTAATTTAGGCTTTTGAAAAATCAAGAATCTTAATGAATTAATTAATAGATAATAAAGATAGAGGAGTAATTTTTACCAAGTGCTTGGGCAGCAGTAATACGTTTCTTGGGGTCTCTGGCCAACATGTTCTTGACTAAGTCCTTTGCAGAAGAAGAAATTTTAGGCCATGGTGAACTTTGTAAGTCAGGTTGACATTTTCCTATTGCTTCAAATATTCCCTTCTCATTCTCTATACGAGATTTATTTATTAGTCAGAAATGAAACTAGAATAAATATTGTAAAATACAATAACCCTCACTCTTTTTATTTTCTTTTTTACACATGCAATTATTTTGATTAATAAAATTAGCTGTTTTAACCTTAGTCAATCGTTTCAATCATAATTTCATATACTCCCCCGTCCTATATTATTTGTCCACTTAACTTTTTGTAAACAAATTAGAAAAGCCCCTAATAATCGTCAATTTCATATCATGAAAAAGTAACAATACTTTCCTAAATTACCTATAGTTTAATTTAGAAATAATTGAAAACAAATCATAGTGAGGGAATAAAGTAAAAATCAAACATGTGGACAATCATTTTTGGACGTAAAAAATGGAAAGATGGACTAACATTACAAATTGAGGGAGTATTAATATTTCAAATATTATAAGTGGAGTTTTTGTTCACCATTCCTTAATTAATCTCAACATTTTAAAGGTTCCACTACAATTACAGTTATTCCTCAGCATTCGATTCAAATGCATCTACAAATGCCATTTCTTTTTATTTTTCACTAAAAATGAAGCGGCCGATCATTTGTACATATTTCTTAGATCAAATGCAATGAGTCAAAATTTTTAGATTTTAGCTCTTTAATATAAAATAGATACAGAAGAATTTGTAACGTTGAATTCGCAGTTGTATCTAATTTGTAATATAGAGTCATAATCTAAAAAACGTGACCTATTACATTTGATTTTAAAATCCTGCACAGACGATCAGCTGATTTTATTTAAAAAGAAAACGTCAATAGAATAAGCATTCGATCAAATGTTGTAGCCCCCTTACGAATATAATTTAATATATTGAGCATTAGCAACTTGAAAAATCGTCATTTAGCTTTTAAACATGATGAATTAGACAAGTTGTATCAAGTTAAGACTCGAGTAGTTAGGCAGCATCATTTTCGGCCGCACTGATCAAAGAAGTACACTACATACCTGCCCAAAATGGTGGTGTCCCGCTTAGAAGAATGTATAAAATGACACCAACACTCCACACATCTATCTCCTTCCCATAGCTTCTCTGCAACACTTCCGGAGCAACATAGTATGCACTTCCCACAATATCACTGTAAACTTTACCTGAACAACGTAAGATTTTTACAGTTACATCCACGGTTAGGTAATTTTTTACACACTCGAGTCCAGATAAAATATAAAATTTTAATTTCCTATGATATCATAGATTAATTTGCATTGCATGATATTTGATCACACCTTACGTAATTAGTAGTAACCCCGTGATGGAAGTTAAGGGGTCAATTCAATTCGGATTTCTAATTTTTATTTTATATAATTTAATAATAAAAACAGAACAATCTGAATGATGTGTTTCTTAATGGCTCTCGTCTTGTCACTATGATGAAACATATTTCCATTAATTTATAAAAAGACAGTTGACGAAGTTTACTTGTCCCTTTCTCCATTGACTTAGCCCGTTGACCCATAATGTCCTCAAGAAAATTTTTGATTTAGATATTAATCTTACTTTATAAGGTAAGATATTAAAATTTTACCCAATCCTTTCTTAATACATATAAGAGCATCTCCGAAAGGCCCTTTATTTAAGTAAAACTCTCTATTTTGGAAAGCCAATCCAAAAAAAAGTCTACAATAGTCTCTCTATATTTATATTTTAGATTAGAGAGTTGGTGTAAAGAGCCAAACCAACTCTCTACTCTAAAATATTTCAATTCCTTATACTATATATTAATTGATATTTATTTCTTTATTAAAAATAATTTTCTCTTTTATCTTTTCAATGCAGACATGAAGAGAGAAAAAATTAAACATTAAATGTTTATTGGAGGGAAAAAATTAAACATTAAATATTTATTGGATAAAGCAAGATGAAGATTGAAAATATAAAGAGCCTATTGGAGTTGTACAAACTTATTTACTCTTTATATTTAAAGATTCCTTAAGATGCTTTTTATTGTGCAAAATATGCTCTTTATAATAGAGAGTACTGTTGGAGATGCTCTAATTCTCTCTATTTATAGATTTTCTTTTTTTTGGTAAATTAAAAATAAATTATTTTATAAAATACTAAAAATTAAAATCTCCGAAATGTATCTTGAGTACCTAAAAAGATTAGTACTGATATCAAAACCTAGAAGCTATAGCCACCACACCATGTTCATGTTCTTCTCTTTTTTGGTTAACAAAAACACCACACCATATATGAACCAAAAAATAATTCAGATTTTTTTTATAAAAATTCATCGATTTTTTTGGATTCTTCTAGTTAGTCTAAGTTCATGTTGCAAAAATAAAAAGCTGAATAATAATAATAATAATAAAATTTTCACCTTGTTCAATGAAAACGGAGAGTCCAAAATCTGTAGCTTTCAATGGCGAATTCTCATCTTTACTAACAAGCAAGAAATTCTCAGGTTTCAAATCTCTATGCATAACTCCCATAAAATGACAAGCATGAACCACATTAACAATCTGCCGTATAACCGTCGCCGCTTCCCTCTCAGAATAGCTTCCTTTCGCTATAATCCGGTCAAATAGCTCGCCGCCGGAGCACAGCTCCATAACCAAATGTAGATTTTGCCTATCTTCATAAGCACCTTTAAATTCTACAATATTAGGTTGCCCTGAAAGATGTTGCATAATCAGAATTTCTCTTCTCACGTCTTCAATATCTTTATCATTCACTAACTTACGCCTTGAAATCGACTTGCAGGCGTATTTTAAGCGGCTTGTCTTCTCTGTGCAGAGATAAGTAACTCCAAATTGGCCTCTGCCGAGTTCTTTATCGAGATCGTAGATTGAAGTTATGTCGACATAAGGTTTTCCGAGAATAGGACCGATGTTTGAAGCTTGTGCGAAGGCAGAAGACGGAGGAGCCGATCTTGGAGGTAGAGGGGGAGGGTTGTGCGGTCTCTTTTTGGGAGAATTAGAAGGTGAGTCTGAGCCAGAAGAGATAAGGATATTTCGGGAACAAGATTTGCTGAAACAGAGGCCCATAGCAGAAGAGAAGAAGAAGAAGAAGAAAGGAAGGTATGATTTTTGGGTGTGGAGATGAGGTTTGATTTTAAAGCATATATATGCTTATTTGTTAATAAAATATATAAAGCATATACATATGCTTATTTGTTAGATAAAAGTTTGCTTTTTTAGGTTCTTTGCTTATGCTTCTTGGATGGTTTTGGGTATCATTTTCAACTTTTTGCTAATCTAAGCTTATTATTATTATTATTGGTTTTTGTGTGTGAATATTATATAAACAATAAATTTCCATAAAGTAATAATATTGTAATGTAGGATCAAATGTGGGAATGAGTTTAGTTAGCGAATATTTTCTAATTATTTATATACGTAAATGAAATTTTAAAAAGAATAAAAGTTGGAATACCTCCCCAATAGGCCTGGGTCGGTTCTGATTAAAAGGTTTTGCATATATGGCAACTTTTTTTAAAATATTTTTAACTAACCTTTAAATTGTCTCACAATTGAATCTGACGGTGTATTCATTCAATCATGACTTTTAATGACTTTAAAAATAAGGTGGTATTCAATCATAATTTTTACAGACTCTATAAAAGTCATTCAAAGTCTGTAGGTATTCAAAAAGTCATTGACTTTTACAGACAATAACTTTTAATGACTTTTTAGCTAAAAATACATATAGAAGAGTGGATAATTTCTCTCATCTTTTTACACAATACTTTAATAGACTTTCATAGATTTTTATATAATGCGTTTATAGAGCCACCATAGTTGCTTCTACTCAATCGAATTAGTAATTCCATCATTTATTCCTTTCAAATGATACTACTACTATCCAGTAACGACCCACGCCACTGATAAATAGATATTGCTAATGAAAAGATATTATGTTATTACATAATGTGTAATTTTTATTTTAATTCATATAATTTTATATACTATTTTAAGAATTAATTATTTTTATTAAATAAGAAATATGAATTCATTATTATTATTATATATTATTATGGTTTGATGATTTTGTAATTGATACCGTATATCATAATTTATTTATTAATGAATTGAACAAAGTTTTATTATTTGATAAATAATTGTAGTTGAAATATGTTTTTATTAAAAAAAATTATAATCCATAAAAGTAAAGTCTTCTAAAATCCATCAATGTCCATAAAGCCTTTAAAAATAAAGTCTTTAAAAATCCATCAATGTCTATAAAAGTCTTTAAAAATTTTTAAAACTCTATAAAAATCTTTAAAAAATTAAAAAGTTTTTAAATCTCTTTAAAAGTCATTCATTAAAAAAAGTCTATAAAAATCATTAAAAATCATAATTGAATACACCCCATAAATCCTACATGTTTATTTTGAAGAAGAAAATGTAGGGATTTCATTAAAGAATCAAATCAATCATCACAAGATCCTTAACTTCATCCGGAATTATGTTTCAAGACTAAAAACAATCAACTAAAAAAGCAAGTTTAGCTAAACAGGCTAATTCGTTTGTCTCCGAACCCAAATTAAAAAAATATTTGCCATCTGAGAAATGGGATGAACGATATGAGACCAATCATAATGCTCCTCCAAATTAAGGCCAAGGAGTTGGCGCAGTGGTTGGCTGCTCCGCTTCTTTACAGGGGAGACCCGGGTTCGAGCCTTATCCCCTCCCCCCTAGGGTAGATTTACTGCTTTCCTTCATGTATCCAAAAAAAAAATAATGCTCCTCCAAATTACCGTAAACAGCTTGCATAAGTCTCAAACAATAACTCTATACTACAAGCCCATTATAAATACCCTCCTTAAGCCATGACAACAACACCTTCAAATACATATCCTCTGCAAAATAGGGTTGACAACCACAAGTAGTATGATATTACAAAGTTTAGGGATATTTTAGTTAATTTTGAAATCAAAGGGATTAAGTAGTTAATTACGTAATATCTCATAATTTATAGTACTTTTTCCTAAAATCAATTTTTAAGATTTTTTTTTTTTCAACAAACAATTTTTAAAACTAAAACCTAGCGTACTAAAGACGTAGACGCTTCATGTAAACAATCAAAAGTTGTTTAGCTAAAAGTGTATTCCTACTAAAATAATTCTTTCACACAAGGTTCCAATTCCAACCATGGATGTATAACAAAAATAAATAAACGTGGAAACATAAAAAGGGAACCTTCATTATGTGAAACTTGAAAAATTAATAAAAATCATTTTATGCCCACTAAAAGATTGGTAATATTTCTTTTTTTTTTCTTTTTTGAAAATGCACTTGCCATTATATGGTGTGTAAAGATTAGTAATAATTTATAATTTATATTATACTTTCATATTATATTTAATAAATTTTAGATTTTAATATTTTGTTATGAATAATAAACAAACAAGTCTATCCGTTAAAATAAAAATATATTAACAAGTCTAAAGTAGATTAAAATGAAAAATTCAAATTATTATCTATGTAATAATGGTTTAGAGTTCAAAAAATTCAATGAAATAGATTATTCAGCAATAGCTTTTCAAATTAGCAGTTTGAATGATTAAACACTAAAACCTATATTTTAGTATAGAAGTTAACTTGTTTAAATGACTTTTTCACAAAAGACTAATTCTCGTAGTGCGTAACCTTTAATTATAACAGTTTTGGACAACAATTTTTCAAACAACTAAACATTATTCAATGCTTAATTTTAAATAACAGACCCATAGTCAAATAGTTTAGTAAAAATTTCTAGAAAGATAATAAAATTTTCAGAGATTTTAAAAATGTTTAGTTACCCACACCATGGTACGGCCCACGACTTCACTAATCTTTTCTGAAAATATGAAAACTAGAAAAAGAAAGCACATACTTTCGTGTACCAACCTTTTTTTCGTCAGTTTTAGTCTAGTGGTAAAGCATGGATACCACGTTCCGTGCTTTCTGACCGTTCTGTTTGGTAGGTATGCATTGTTTTTTTGTGCATCCAACAATGAAATTTCCTACGTATTCAAGTCTGGTTCTGTAGAAACATTCTTTTTTATCTATACAAACTTCAGCCTTAAGAGTGACGTGGCTTTTTTGCAACTTCGTTTAGGTTCTATGTTAAGCTTAATTAGCAAATATACCTTAACCTTCGCAATTTCATCCAAATTTGATATTTGTGATTTTTTTTTTTGAGAAAAATGTTTGTGATTATTATAACTCCTATTTTCACTTTAAAAGCTATGTTAACAAGCATCATATAAAATAATGTTACATTTGAACTTCTTTAACAACTAAAAGTCAATTGGAAAACTGCCATTAAACACAGTTTCAGTCAATTATATTAGAACGTGGAATAATTTTTCAATGACATTTTCTTCGGACATTTACCCGCAAGCATTTATTTTTGTAACAGAAAATGGTTAAACATGTGCTTCAACATGAACAACATTGTGCCTGTGGTTGTTTTGGTAGAACTAAAACTTCTCATATTGTGTGGGAGATGTTGAGTGCCTAAACAGCCAGGTTCGGTTCAAATATTCAACCCAAGTACCTGAAAATCATTGGAAGTGAATCAATACCGGATTTATCTTTACCCGTCTGGTCGGATTTGATATTCCTGACCCACCCTTTAGGTTGGATTGAGCCCGATCCTTGCAGTTTAATTTCAGAGAGGCAGAAGCCAAGCTACAAATAAAAGTGCTTTCTCCTGAACAATCTAACATGCTGCTGCCTTTTATCGATTTCACAACACAATTTGGCTACCTCATTTATTGCACAAAACAAATCAATTTCAATTTAGGTCACATAAAAAATATTCTAGTATATAAATAAACATATCATAAATTAATAAAAATAAACTCATCAATCAACAATAATATTAAAAAAAAGCATGACGAAAATTGTTGGAAGTGCATTCCTCGCCTCCCTCGAAGCTGGACTGGGAAATCCAAAAATTTTTCTCTCCTACTTCACCAAACCTAAGAATTAATTAAACATTAACATATTTTTAGTATATATCAAACAATAAAACAACTATTAGTATGATGCCATATAATTATTCACAAGTAGCTAACCTCTGTAATTTCATTGCGGGGAGCAGTGCAAGGACTCGTACAAATCATAGCAAATCTGTAAATTGCATAAATAATAATATTAATTTCAGTTTCACTCAAAACGCTAAAATCTGATTGGTAATGAACAGAACAGAATACTACTGTAAATCCTTAAAAAGGGCAGGTTCTGTGTCATTTGCAATTCTTAACTATAAAGTAAAAATGCGTTGAAAGCACTTGCCTTTTCAGCTCAGTTCGTGTCACGGCTGTAGTACTGGTCCAATGTCTTTGCAGGGATTCGGTGAAGCAGCTCACGAGGGAAGATACGCAGTAGTGTCCAGGCCAGATCAAGTGACTGGAAGATGTTGCGTGTGTCATAAGCCCCTTGTGTCACAAACTTCCTCTCAAATTTTTCCAGAAATTCTAGATATAGCTGGACAACAAACACAAAATAAATAAATATATACATACACACACTGCTACGCTTGGGCTGTGTTGGCCATGCGCAAATGAAATAGATTTCTAAAGCTAAGCCATGTGGACCACGCACACATATATGGAAATAGGGTGAGCACATACCAGATCTTCTGAAGAAAGTGCTTCTTCTCCAACCACAGCTTTCATGGCCTGGACATCCTTTCCTATAGCATAATTTGCATATAACTGAAGTTTCCAAATCAAGAGGGATCAAGTAAGAGTCCAGAGCAGAGAGAGATGAAGTCAATCAGTAAATTGAGAGCGTTGATAATGAAAACCTGGTTGGACACATCAGCATGGTCCCGGCGGGTCATTCCCTCGCCAATAGCACTCTTGAGACATAAAAGAAAGTAAAACTTAATGATGACTATCCCGAAATATGTATTTAATTTTTGATACAATATTTTAGCATGAAGTAGTGACATTAAATACCTTCATTAGTCGAGAAAGCGATGGAAGCACATTAATAGGAGGATATATCTGCAGAAGAGAAAAATCAGTAAGTACACAGCTATTACCTAAACACATCCCATTTTATTAAGCACTGATAATGCCAATACCATACTAATGGAACAATATTTTGAGAGAATTTATGAAGTCTAAGTATGTTTCCAAAGTCACCTGCCGATTGTGAAGTTGTCTATCAATGTATATCTGACCCTCAGTAATGTAACCAGTAAGATCCGGAGTAGGGTGCGTGATATCTGTTCAAAGGCCAATATCAACTATAAATGATAGAAAAAAGAAAACTTGCAGACTGGGACAATGTTCTTTGTGATGAATGATAAAAATACCATCATTGGGCATAGTTAAAATTGGAATTTGAGTGATTGAGCCCTTCCGCCCTTCAATACGCCCTGCACGCTCGTAAATTGTTGCCAGATCAGTATACATGTACCCAGGATATCCGCGACGTCCTGGAACCTCTTCTCGAGCAGCAGATACCTGGTATGATGATTAACAATGTCAGATAGGCTAGTCAGTCAATTTCAGAAAGTCTGATGCAGAGTTGAAACCTTATAAAAGAGAGAACCCCATGCTCAATAATGGTATAAAAAATGTCAACTTCAAGTTCCAGATACGTTTATCTGGTTCCTATGTAATATATAACATCTACAATCTAGAGAACACTTGACAAGATAAAATTTAATACCTCACGAAGGGCATCAGCATAAGAGCTCATATCAGTAAGGATGACCAAAACATGTTTTCCACATTCATAAGCCAAATATTCTGCAGTTGTAAGGGCAATTCGAGGGGTAATAATACGCTCAATAGTGGGGTCATTGGCCTGCACAATGAGAATACATTGACTGCATATTAATATTAAAGCAACAAACAATCAATAAGGTAGAAAATTAACCATACAAAAGGAGGAGAAAATAATAATTTATTTAAGTCTACCAAGTTCAAGAAAAGAGTCACTCTCTCCATTGATCCATTCTCCTCAAAATCCCGCTTGAAAAATTGGGCTGTCTCCATGTTTACACCCATGGCTGCAAATACAATGGCAAAATTGTCCTCTTCTCCATCCTGAAGTCACAAGCCATGGCATAGAGAAGAAAAATTCACATGTTTATTAACTAAAAAGAAACAAAACTAAGACACCCAAAAGGAAACCCATGTCCTTGGCCTAAATATGAAAAGGCAAAACCACATGAAACTAACACCATTTGACAACTTTCTTCACGTCTAGAGTTTTGCAATCAAGAGGACAAATATGAACAAAATCATACCGGTAATCATTTTGGAAATTACAAGACTACTTCATAATGGGGAATATCAGGACTTGAAATATAGAACAATTAATGGCTGGAATCAGGATTATATATTATTCCAAGTTGCCAGTACTAGTAATTATGTAATAAAGAAGTCGTATTTTGATGTCAAGTGACACAAGATCCAAAATTTACAAATTCAGTTCTAATGAAAAATATCAAAATAATCAACCTGAAATGTATTTTTTGCATTCATAAATAATCATGTTCCCAAGTCTATGACACAATACCTCCAAGAGATTTCCAGTTTTTTCGAGCCTCTTTACAAGACCAGCCTGGCGACAAATCTGAGCCGCTATTTCATTGTGTGGAAGACCAGCAGCAGAGAAAAGTGGAATCTTCTGACCACGAGCTATAGAATTCATGACATCAATGGTAGAAATCCCAGTCTGTATCATCTCTTCAGGATAGGTCCTTTCACTTGGGTTAATAGAGCTTCCTGAGAAAGACAGCCCAAAGTTTGTAATCAGAATAAAAAATAATAATTCTCCAGTATCCACTGAATCTATAGGTCTCAATATTATCTGCAACAACTCTCACCAGATATGTCTAGGTAAGCCTCAGGCAAAATTGGAGGACCATTGTCAATGGGTTTTCCAGAACCATTGAAAATGCGACCAAGCATATCCAATGATACAGGAGTTTTCAAAACCTGCAAAACGAACATAATCAGGGGAAGTTGTGACATGAAATGTGCATTCACCCATGGTCATTACATGGAGCATAAGAACTTGTTCCCACATACAGAAATCTCATATAAAGTTCTTTTAATAGAATTATTACACCTAAAAAAAGAGAATTATTACCCCTCTCCATGTGTAAAACCAAGCTCCTTTCCCCTTAGAATTTTGATGCAGTTTATAAATCAATAGAATTGAATAAATACTAAAAGAAATTTTCACAAAAGAAAAAATGAAATTATCAGATGATGAACAGCAATGCCTCTCCTATAAGACAAAAAAGTTTCCATCAACAATTCTCAGCTTTAAATTGTATTTGATTGTATTGAGCAGAAATCTAGCCAAATGCACTTCAACGAAAGAATAAACTAAGTTTCCCTAGTTCAAAAATATGAATCTGGTACAGGGGTTTTGGAAATTCCTGTATTTTGCACATGTTGACAATATGGCAAGTTACAAGGTTTACCAACTAGATTCAACAAATTGTTGAAGCCAATTAACAGTAACAAACTCAAAGAAAGAAATCATTATACCTCTCCTGTGAATTGCACGGTTGTATATTTGTTGTCAATACCAGAGGTTCCTTCAAAAACCTGCAAAAGGAGAAAAAGAAAACCAGGTAGACAATATAAGAGAAATATCAACTTTACGCACCAAAAAGTGCAAGGAGAAACATGACTAATAAAGCCTTTACTTGGAGAAGACAGCAGAAACTAGACATAAGCCAAAAGTGTTTATCTATGACAAGTATGTCAAAATTTAGATATTATAATGATAGAAAAGCTACAACCATGGTTAAGGGGGAAACACAACTGTAAGTTTACATTTTATCATGTCAGCCAGTATCATCCAGTTAACTATGAGGCTGCTGGTCGACAACCAGCTATTAGTTTATGCACCTTCACTCTAGGCTGCAGCATCAGAAAAATGGATGCAGCCTATATACAGAGTGCAAGGGAAAAACTAGTGAATGTGAGATGGAATCAGCAGAAAAATGGGCTGGTTAAATACGCACCATTAATTGCTGAATTCCATCTCTTCAGGTTTCCTTATTTTCCTGATTTCTATTTGCACCTGGCCTAAGCCACTCACAATTAAATGTATGAGAGAAGCTGTATTTAGATGCAAGTTCTCTTCCGCCAAATAATATTCAGGGGAAAATGATAGAAACGATAAAACGAATTTACTCAACTTCTCTACATCTAAAAAATCCTGTTGAATGAAAAGGGAAGGGGAAAGCTTCTTTTATGCTCAGGAGCTTTATCCAAAACTGTTAAACAAGTTTACACCCGAATTTGCATAACAAAAGCTTACAAAAATGTTAACCAGATAATAACCTGCACAACAGCTTTCTCTCCATCAACTTCTAAGACCTGACCACGACGAGTCGTTCCATCTCCCAACCGAATGTTAACAATCTCCTGGAATTTTGGACCCTGAAAACCTTAAAAGGTTAAAAAAAAAAACTGATTCTGTACAACCTTAAATACCATGATCACAGTAAAATAAATCAAATAAAAGACACGAACCTTGACTTTGTCGAGAATAACCAGTGGTCCGGCAACACCAGAAACAGTTCTGTACTCTGCAAATCACATATAAACAAGAGTGATGCCCTTTAGCGCAAAATTAACCAAACAAACATAAAATCGAGCTCAAAAACAGGAAGATTGAAGAACAAAGTAAGAACTGACCCATGCCAATTTCTAGAGTTCCTTCCTCCATTTCAAAACTCTTCTCTGCCATTCCCATCTTTTCAAACCCAATCTGATTGATACAAAAACAAGATCAAATCAAACACTCAGAACAAATTATTAACTCTCATCAATCAACGAATCCAAAGGCAAATTCAGAACGATATCCAAATTTGCTAGCTTATTAGACTGGAAATTGAAAATCAAAGCGAAATCTGATTAGGGAAGAAGATACTCACGAGATCACGCGCAGTTTCAGCTTCTGCAGTTGTAGTTCAGCGCAATGGTTAAGACACAAGATGGGAAATTGCTTAGCCAAATCGGTCATCGGTCCGATTCGCTTTTGTCCGTTTGTTTTTATACCATCGAATATCGATTTGTTTTACATAATTACGTGACTATGCTTACAGAAAAACCAGATTTATAAAATACAATAATTAATTGAATTTCTCAAAATTGGAACCAACATACTACGTATATTCTAGACTTGTTTATATTTTATATTTATAATAAAATTATAAAATTTGAGATTTATAAAAAAAATTATTTAACACCTATAAATTAGCCTTATATACCAATAAGTATATGACACCGGCAGTGGCGTAGCCAGAATATTTGGGAAGGGGGGCCCAAAATCTAGCTACGTTACTGTCTCCGGTAATTTAATTAAAAATAAAAATATGAAAAAAATGAAAAATTCATAAATAATATTACAAATTATAATTAAATTACAAAGATCCTCGCCTACTTTTCATTGATTGGAATCTAAGCATAATATCCTCACTGCTAACATTTTGAAATACATCTTTTTCAATAAAGCAAACCAAACAATCATTCAATAATTCATCTCCCATTATATTACGGAGAGGGGTTTTAACAAATTTCATTGCAGAAAATACTCTCTCCACACTAGCAGTAGCAACTGGCAAAAGCAACGACAATTTAATTAACTTGAATACCAAAGGATAAACATCATGTTTCCTTGAGAAAACCATCTTCTTGGCAAGGTCTCCAATTCCATTCAAGTCACAGAAATCTTCATCCATGCGCATTTCAACAACAAAGTTTTCAAGTTGAGATTCAAGTATAATCAAATCAACAGGAGAAAAATCA
>CATIWJ010117672.1:0-18362 GCA_949640765.1 Croton laevigatus | reverse complement strand
ACGGAGTTGATTTTACGTTTCCATTTTTTGGTGTGTTTTTGAATTATTTACATTTCCATTTATGGTAAGTTTTGTAATTTTTTATTATTATTTCTTTATTGATATTGGTGAAAAAGTAAATTTTTTAGAGGATTAGTAATTGTTTATTATTATTTCTATTTTGGTATTGGTGAAAAGTTGATTTTATTGGTATTAGTGAAAAGCAAACGTAAAGAAATGAAAAACACGGAGGTAGTATTTATTTTAGACTCTTTTTATTTTCATTCAATCCAAACAATGATGGTAAAAGAAGAATGTAAAATGAATAGTTTTATTTTACTTCCTTATTTTTCATCCACTCTTATTTTACTCCCTCTTCTCTCAAACAAAGCATTTAGTCCTCACAACTTTGCTTCACCTACCCAATACTGACATAACAACAAAAATCCGTCATAGTAATATGCTTTCAAAAGTGCAAATATTCTACACCTATTCTGCCCACAACCAGTCAAAGAATAAACAATAAATATGTGTAGTGATTATGATTGCAGTAAGAGGCTTAGTGAGAAGAATTTACAAACATTACCCCCATACCTTTTCAGTGAGTTTCAATATCATTGTTTCAACAGCAGCTGCATCTGCCGATGATTTATATGTTGCTTCAAGGGTGCATATAGCAACAGCAGTATCCATATTTACTGATGAGAAATCTCCATGGTCATCCTATTACCATATTTTGACAAGCATTATATTTCAGAATCAAAAGTTTACTTCAATTAAAATGACAGATCCTCCTTTGTAGCTTATTTTATTCTTCAACAGAAAAAAGTTTGTAATTACAAAGTAGGATAAATCCAGCAACCAGAACTATTTGTCTGACTACTACTGTTTTATCTACTTTAAGGACATCTTTATTATTCCATTCAAGCACGAGAACCATTATATTTGCAATAATAACCAAGTACCTGCCAGTTTTTGCACATAGCAATTATCCTGTCGAAATCTGTGTTTATTGCACGTAAGAAGTGATCGGATGGACTTTGCATAATTGGGCAAGGAAATCCAGCATTAGAGAAGTGCTTCATCAAAATAAGATTTGTACGTTAGCTTCCACCCACAACAATCTTTCTAGTCATAACATCCAAAAAAAAATTGGAAGTAAAAAATCATCATTGTCTCGCATTACAAAATTATTCCAAATTCACAATTCTTTTACTTTCACCACCCAAACAAAGCCATGCTACTTGGTAAAATTTTCAATTCCCATTTTGTACATAAAAAGGCCCATGTGATATGCAATTATTTCAAAACAAGCTCTTTAGCCAAAAGCCAAAACTGGAAAAAGAATAAGATCTGATTCATTTCCAGTTTCTTACCTGCAAGCATGCTAAAGTTTCCCCAAAAAATAGTGTATTTCCATTTGATAGCAGGCATATCCGATCAAAGAGACCAAATACTTCTGTGCTGCTCTGATAAATGGTAAAGATAAGGGTGCAACCAGTGCTGGCAAGCTTCTTTAATGTGACCATCATCAGAAGAGCAGAGACACTGATAGAAGCAAAGTCCAGTGGTTAACTATTAAAAAGTATACATTACCTAGAAATGGAGCACAAATCACTACAAGCATGGTCGTAGAAATTACTATGAATGGACAAGAAAGGATGATTAAAATTTGGCACCACAAAATACCCACATAGAGTTACAATTAAAGAAGAAAAGAATGATGACCTGTCAAGATGATAAAGGGGCTCATCTATAAATAAAATATGGGGCCTCATCACAAGCTCCCTGGCAATGCTAACACGCCTTCTCTCACCATTAGGAAGACCTTTCATATAACAGTGGCCTCCAATCAACTTGTTTGCATAATCACTCAAGGACATAGCATGGATAGCATCCTCTACAACGCTCTTTTTCTTGCAGAAGAAACCAGGAAGTTGAAGAAGTGCAGAGTAGTACAAATATTCTCGGACAGTGAGAGATCCAATCAGAGTAGTTTCCCTTTCAACAAAACCCTACAGAATAAATCACAATCAAAAATTCAGAAACTCCTTAAGCACTACAAAACAAAATACAACCCACAATAGTACGACCATTAGATGGCAACAACTATTTTCCATCTGAAACTCCTACATTCATATTCATTCTGTTTTTCACCATCACAGGACTAGTCAGTCAATGCTATATCTATTTTGCACTAGGTAGACTTGATTGACAATGCAAATCCTTAGAATAACTTGACCAGCTTTTGGTAGTTAAGGAGTACAGTCAGATTCCATTGGACAAGAAAAGCCATATGTGAAGGAGAATCTATGTTGCTTACAAACCAAAAACAAATATCAAGGATGTAGCAGTTTAAGGAAACATACAATAAATCGCCATAGGGGAAAAAAAGCATTTTAAATCAAAATACCCCTAAAAGAAATAGTACTTACATATGAGCCATAAGGCAAGCGAGATTTGGTTCCATTGACAAATACTTCACCATACATTCTGGCTGATTGATGCAATCTTCCTGAAATACAGAGATATGCTTGCTGAATTTTAACACAAGAAAAGATAAAATAAAATTATCATATCAGCTGCTCATAAACTGAGCACAATGAATAGCAAGCTAAACCTGCAATAGCCCTTAGCAATGTGGATTTCCCCGATTTTGCAGGACCCATTATTACTGTCATTGTCCCTGGTAGTGCATAACCAGTTGAGCTCTTAATAACTTTGTCTGAGTACTTCCTTTTACCCTTAATTGTAACAGTCAAGTCTTTCCACACAATAGAAGCTCCTGCAATCTTTCTAGCAACAACTGCATTCTCAGGTAAAGGCGGGGATGGCAATGACCCACTATTGAGCTTTGATAGAGATGGGGAAGCAGGAGTTGCAGCAACATTGATTGAGTCACTTCCTTCCACTCTAACATCCACATCCGTATCCTCCCACTCTGGTGAATCCTCAAATGAGATTGGCTGCCTAAGTGAACCAGGCTTCCGCAAGTAGAAAAAGTTACTTGAAGGCACTCTACTTGCAGGACTACTCGCAGACGATGATGATGACCTATAGTTGTCCGATTGAGACTGTATCTCTTCCATCTTCAATTCAACTCTAACCTTCTGAGACTTCAAATTATCAAAAATGGCATTTCATAACATAAGGAGTGTTTCAGCTTATTTTCCAACTACCGACGTTAATACTAACTTTCACACTTCTCCATTTGGATAACAAGGTCTGGCTCACACTCTAAAATGGAAAAACATCTACATCATCACAGGTGAATGATAATGATAAGAAACAAAGAAATACAATCCCAAAAATACAGCATGTCATTAAGATTTATGTATTGAACATGAACAGCAATTGGAAAAAAATTAAAGAAACCACCAAAACTAATGTCACAAGTAAAATTTAGCGTTCAGGAATATAGAAATGTAATGCACCCAATCAATATGAAATTCAAAAGGAAATACCATTGAGAATATGCAAACAAATACAGAAAAGAAAAGTGAAAAACTAGTATGTCACCTTTGTCTCAAGGATGAAAAAACCAATTAATGTTATTAACCTCGAAAATCAACGAAATAATTAGAATGGAATGGCATAGGCAATAAAAAACAAATATTATTCATTATTTTGAGTTTTCCTTTTCCTTTTGGATTTCTCATTTAACTAATTTCCACAGCCATATATGCCTGAACTCAATAGGAAAAACAAAATGACAGCAAACAAAGAAACCCAAAACCCACGCCTCAACTACAGCACGAAACTGATAAAAGTCAAGAGCAGTCGAAAACAAATTAAACCCATCTCTTGCCTTTTCATAAATCAAATAATAATCATTCTGCTAGCTGAATATCCAAAATGACAGGTACCAAGAGGAGGAAAAAAAAAGCTTCAAAAGATCAAAACTTGAATTTTTCAGAGCTCTTCAGCTCATTTGAAGCTGAGTTTCTCATTTTCTATATCAAACCCACAAACACAAAGCAAGCACCCAACTTCATAGTTCCTATCCTTTCCAGCTTTCCATTTTTCAGTGAACAAAACAGAAACCAATAGCAGCTCTAATATGAAATATTAGTTGAACCCACTTCAATAAAAAGAGAAGTAAATGAAGTATAGCAAAAGCAAATAGTGAATAGTGTAAAGAGACAAACCTGGATCTGGGGGACGAAGAAGAGAACAGTCACATAGAAGGAAAAGAATTTAATGGGGAAACACTGAAACAAACAAGTGGGAAATGGGGAGTGAAAGAAAGAGAAAAAGAGGGAAGCTTTAATAAATAATTGAAGTGGATACTATTTGACCCGCTCATTCCGGGTATTCTATTTTGTTGGTTTTATTGGGCATCTTTGCTTTCTTTTTTTTTTTTTTTCCTTTTTTCGTCTTTTTCTTTTTTCCTTGATATATGCTTTTCATATTTTACTAAGATTTAGTGGCAATGATGATTTGACATTTGCAATGTAATGTAACACTTGGAAAGGGCAAAAACAAATTGGAACAAAGTGTTCTTCAAAATAAAAGTAATAGTTCATTGATAATTTTGTTATTTAAGGAAAACAATGTCATGCGCTGTACTTGAGCTTTAGGTTTAGTGAGGCTTTGGCAGTTTAGTTTATCACATCACATCGATGCTGCAAATGCTATACAAAATTAAAAAGTTAAGAATTCACTTTTCTTGTCATGGCCGATTAAGCTGATGAATCAGTTCTTAAATTCTAATTTTAACAACACTCATTTCATACACAAATTGTTTGTCAATCCATTTAGTATTGTAATGTCAACTCATCCGCTTACATATAAAAATTATATCAACTTTTAAAATCGGATAATTTTAATAGAAATACAAATATGTTCATAAATAAATAATGAAACATTAAATTTTTTAAAATAATTATTAAAAATTTTAAAATGAGAAAGAAATGAAAAAGTTTAAAAGTATAACAAACCTCAAAAAAAAAATTCTACAGATTGAAAAATTTTATCGCGCCAAGTTAAAGAAAGAGGCCGTAAATTGTTTCCTACATATATTCTTTTTTCAAAATTAAAATGAACTTTTTTTTTTTCAAAACCATTTGAAGAATAGGAGAAGCTTTGAAAGTTGAAATGGGTTTGGTGGTGGCGGCCATGGATGAATGAAGAAGAGGGAAGATGAAGGATTTGGATAGTTAGGGTTTTTTTTAACTTTTATGTTGTAGAAATCCATGCAAGTACTTGGAGGCACACTGCCACTCATCCAGCGTGATAAGTGGAAATCAGAGTGGCATTTGACTTGAGAGCAAAATATCTTATTTAGTTCTTCAATTCCTCCACATCTTTCAATTTCTAACTTAAATTTAAATTTAGGATGAAATTAGTTAATCCCTAATTTGTTGAGCGTGATATTGGCACATATCTAAGATGAAATTGGGAATATGTGATTTCTTAGGATAGACCCAGAGAGAATATGCATTTTAAGCCGTCCTCAAATGAATAAATTACTTTCTTCCTTAAAAAAGAAAGAATTTACAATTGATTTAAGTAAAACATTATCATTCGATTGCTTATTAAATAATTTCATTAATGTTTAAATACTAATGATATGCTACAACTCAATGATTACAAATGCAAAACCGTTTGCTTTGCTGGTAGAGTAACAAACGAGGGACTGATTTTAATCATGCTAAGTTGACATTTCCGAAAAATTTCAATCTGTTCAAGCTTATTTAATTCAGGGGAGTTAAATATATATATATATATATATATATATATATATATATTTGTTATTTCTTATTTTTGTCTTTCACTATTTAAAAGTAGAATTATAAAACAAAAAGAAAAAGGAAGGCGTTTCAATAATTTTAGAAATGAGTATACTTTTTGGCGGGTAAATAAAAATATGTGAATGATTGCATTAAATTCTCTTTTGACCAAATAGCCAAAAATGCCGTGTGGGTCTCACTCTCACGTATGACATATTCAAAATAATTTTAGTTGTGGCGCAAATTCTTACAAAATGTTGTAAATTATTATTAGGGAAAATTAAGATTTTTTTTGTTTGATTTGATATATTCAATGATCTCTCTATATTTAAAAATAATAATTTTCTTTTTTATTGTAATTATGTCTAATGATTTATTTTTTTCCGTAATTTTCCATTAGAAAAAGGATATTTTACTAATTTATTATAAAAATAGGTCACTTTTATAATTATTTTATTATTTTGATAAATTAAAAAATTAGTCATCTTCATCCTACAGTTGCTATCTCTTACTGTAACAAACCCAAAGCCGCCATTTTTGGTCATATACAATTAAGGCAGATTTCTATTGCTCTTGATTGGCTCTTGATTGTTTCTGCATTAGGTGGATTGAATTCTTGGGTCGATCAACTTCTTTTTAAATTTTACAACCGATTTATTACTTTTTTTTTATCAATATTTATTTGAGCGTTTCTTTTGGTTTTGACCAAATGAGAGGTTCAATTTTGAAAAAATTTCTGTAATCCATTATCTTTTTATCATGGGATATTATATAAAACATTCATATGTTTTGACTATAATTACAATTTTCTCCCTGTTTTTTATTTAATGAACAAAAAAAACTATGCTTTATATTTCTGTCGACATTAAAGTCTTTCTATCTATTATTTCTGTTAAAATAACTGTTAAACGCTCAAAATGTAATTTTTATGGGCTTTTTGAAAAAATTGAAAAAATGAAGGATTGAAATGGAAATTGTTCTTTTTCTTCCCCCTTCAACCCCAACCCTAGCCACCATGACAGCCAAGCTCAGCCACCACCTCCATAGGTTTGGCCGGAAAATCCAAACGAACATTCTACAAAGCCACCATATAATATAGTGTGGTTTCGAAGAACTGCTGAAGTGTGAACAAAACCTCCAGCTCCAATTCAACCAGCGGTTCTGATGGTGATTATGGAACGAAGGTGCACGGTAGTTGCGGGATGGAGTTGTTGCTGGTGTTGAGGACTTTCGATTTATGGGAGAGGCAGAGGAACCCGATTGGTGGGTTTGCTGAAATTAGAAGTGGAAAATGATGGTGGTGACGTCAGAGTTGATTTCGTAGCACCCAGATCGGTGGAGTTTCGATCGAAGTAGCTGGAGCAAAGGGGAACGAAATAGAGGCATGGGGCCAGGGTTTCATAACCGATGGTGAGGATGGAATAGGGGCGGCGGCGTGTTGAAGCTGGAGTTTCTGCCGGTGGCAGTTGGATTCGAAACAGCAATTGATGGCTTTTGGTGATTCTAATCGAGATGAAATTGTGACGGTGGTTGGATTACAGTGGTGATCTTTGTTGAGCTTGACTTTCATGGTGGTTAGGGTTGGGGTTCAAGGAAGAAGAAGAACAATTTCCGTTTCAATCCTTTATTTCTTCAATCTTTTCAAAAAGGCCCATAAAAATTATATTTTGATCCTTTAACAGTTATTTTAACAGAAAAAATAAATAGAATGGCTTTAATGTCGACGGAAATATAAAGCAGGATTTTTTTTGTTCATTAAATAAAAGGCAGGGAGAAAATTGTAATAATAGTTAAAACATATGGATGTTTTATATAATATTCCTTTTATTATTAGGAAAAGAAAAGCAGCGGAAGTAGCAATAGTGAAAGTTCTAACATCTCAAATTTAAATCAGAAATAAGGAAAGCTAAAATAAAAAACACAAAAGAGACAAGATCTTCGCTAGATTTTTAGTTGCTGGATTGTTAAACTACGATCTGAAGAAGAGGCAATCTGGTCGGCATTGGGAAGGCGACGGTTCCTCCATTGGAGGTTGTAGTGGCAAAAGTTTTCATTTTTATTAGCAAATAGAGAAGTTGATTTTAATCTTCAAGTTCGAGTTTTCCTCTAGATTTTTGGCTCAAGCTTTGATCTTGGGTGGTCGCTTAGACCGGAGAAGATGAACTTCGATCTAATTAAGGGTGGAGAACTTGGGCGACTGGAGCAGCTGGTGATGCTTTGAGCCTATCATCTTAGCTACTTCCAATGCCAGAGATGAGATCTTCAATCTAGGGAACGAGTACTAGTAATAACTCTCTTTCTATTATCTATCTGACAAATTGAGTGAATGAATTAAATAATTAAAATTTTGAATGAAAAATAAACAACAGGTTTGGAAAACAAAGCACTAGTGATTAACAAGCAGAGATGGATGCAGTATCTAGATTTTGAATCCTCTAAGACTTGAACTCGACTCATTTAATTAATCATTTGTTTTTATTGTTGGATTGTAGGAACTCCTGAGTTATGTCAATCACTCTCTCGAGCTAATTAATGTCTAATCATAGGTTGATTAATTAAAATCTCTTTCTAATTAAAACACCTAGTTTTGCATTAATCTATTTTATGAGTTCCTAATATTAAATTTGACTCTAATCCAGAGGATTTCGGTTATCCTATCTCTAGGTTTGCATGCAACTTTTTCAATTATGAGTGATCAATTCACAAGCAGATTTTTCAATCTTGCAATGCAAAAACAGACTTGAATTAAAAGAACTAGCATAAATTACTTTAAAGAAATATTAAACCATAATTGAATCTCAATAATAAAAATAATCAAATTAACCAAACAAATCAAATGACAAAATAAATCCCAAAATTCATCTCAATCCAGACATAAATAAACAATTTAGTTCATTGTGAACATTGCAATTTTAATAACAACTACTGGAGAACAGAAGTGAAACAAGAAAGACATTATTGTAAGCAAAAAGCAGCAGCTCCACTGGTTTTCCCCTGGCTGAAAGGTTCTTCTTTCTTCTCAATTCTAGTTTGGAACTCTTCTAAATTCAATAGGTAGTTCACTCCAGTAGTGCTCTTTGCTTGAATTCTACTTCTTCCCTCTTGATTTAAACTCAGAAACAATTCTGTTCAGTATTGGTTCTTCACCGGATGGTTTCCTCTTGTTTGAATTGATCCTTCTCTGTTATAGCTTGAAACCGAAAACTAGGTTCTTAAATCAACTCCTCCCTTTTGATTTTGTTTCCAGAATTTGTTTCTCTCTGTTTCCAAGTCGTGAAAAGCAGTTGATCTCCTTTAGAAATTAGTTTGTCCAAACCGTCAAATCCCCCAAGTGAAGATAGGCCTCTTTTCAATCGATTCTGCTCTCTGCTTTCTCTCACTATTGTTTTTAATCGTTAAGATCTTCTTTATTTTTTTCCTCTTTTCAATCGTCCTTTCTGGTCTTTATTTTAATCCTAGACTATTCCTTTACTCCCCCTCCCTCCGTTGTGAAAAAATACTATTTTTCTGTCCTGACCTTTTCGGTTAGGAACTGTTCTTCGATTTCAATCCTCTCTTTTCCTCGTTATAGACCACTCATTTTTATTTGTTTTCTTTATTCCTTCCTTTTCCTTTTTTTCGATCTATTTTTCTTCTTGTCCCTTTTTTTTATTTTCCAAAATTCAAACTTCAAATCTCCCCCAATCTCTCTTCAAATCGTCTCTAATTCCCCTAAATCTTCTATTCAATTCAGTTGTTGAATATGCTCTCCAAATCGCCTACGTCAGATTTTTAAGATTTTTATTTCAAAATCCCAGCTCCCCTTTCTAATTTTCTTCAAAATGACACGTACAATGCAACTCCTTCTATTTCATACAAAACGCCACGTTGCAAGCTAAACCCATAGGATCAAAACATGTGTTTTGCTTGCATTTTGAGCAAAACTTCATTCCATCGAAGTGCTGCATTTTAGGCAGCCAATTTTCAATCAAAAGTGCTACATTTTGTAGCTTTCCTTTTAAACCCCCAACATGTTGACCAATTTTATTCAAGTCCAAAATTTTGCGTTTTATGCCCAAAGACAGACCCCTTGAGCTCCTAACTTCTTCCAAAATACTCTTTTTTTGTGCCATTACTGTCCTATTTCCGTTCCTATTCATGAGAATGCTCGATTATGACCTGATAAATGAAAATCGACAAAATAAGTGCTAAATAAATAAATTAATCTCCAATTATAAACAAAATTTAAATAATAGTTCCTTATAAAAACGTGTTTAATTCAACAGTTATCATCTCTCATTTTTAATGTATATATATCCATTGGTTAAAAATAAGCGACCATCCAAAATTCTTAAAATACCCTCTAACTTTTTGTTATTTATAAAATTGCCACTTTTGGTAAAATTAACCAAAGGCCCCTTCGTAGGGTTTTTCTTTTAATTTCCGTACAAGGTGCTTCCAAGGAAAATTAAGTATCTCAAATTTCATCTTTCAATCCTCTAGAATTTATTTTCAAATTTATTTATTCATATTTTGAAATATCTCAGTTTAATGTATAAAATTATCATTTAGTCTCGAATATTTATAATTTGCAATTTAGTCCTTTTTACCCACTACCCTATTTACATAGTTGCAAATTCCACAGTGATGATGCCGATTAATCCCGCAAATACACTTCTAAGGTCAAACATAGGCACGGTTAACAACCTCCAACAATACATTTTAATTTTACATGAATGCCCTTAACTTTTTGTAATAATTTCATTTAGGTCCTTTTTAATCCCCTTCATGATCTTGTTGTCTTTCTTTCTTAATATCTCCTAATTTATAACTCCAAATTTAATAACTTTTATGCCAATTGAAACTAGACATCTGAGGCCAAATTATGCTAAAATTTCATATCAATCTAAGCTACACATAATTTTTAGCAACATTTCAAAGTCAGACTTACTGCACTGCCTAAAGGCAGCTTGCACACTATCTACTAATTCAATCATAAATCTGTTCATAAAACCCCAAATTGAGTGATTCTAATTTCTAAATTTAGCTAAGATATAAAGGAACAACTCTTATGCTTTGTGCATTCACAAAATAGGTCAGTCAATAATCTGAAATTTGGGTTGAATTCTCAGGTTCTGCCTGAAACTTTCCTGTGTATGGGTTCAGCTTGAACATGCAGAACTCCCACCCTTTGAGAAATTTATCAAAACTAATTTTCATGGATATTTTAGACACATTAAACTAAAACTTTTATATTTTACGCTTCTTTAAATTCATTTTTTATCTTGATCTAAAAATTACTCAAAATGGATTCAATATTGTTGCCTTTACTGTTCGCATAGTATCCAACTCTCCATACCAACCTTGAATTCTTGGCTTCCAATTTTTATCAAGAAATTAGTCGTACTACTATGTCTTACACATATATTAGAAAATGAGATATTGCAAGTAGTGACTAAATAATAATATTTACCAAGTATTAGGGATGAAATCATAATATTTTCTTAGCATGATTATCAATAATTTGAAATTTTTATCATTATAATCTAAAATTTATAAAAATAATTAATTAATTATATTTCTAATTAAAATAATATTTTTAATATAATATAATTTAAATTTAATTAATTAATAATTAAAGTAATTTTTTTTATTAAAAATAATTTTAATTTAATTAATTAATAATTAAAATAATATGTTACATTTAATTATTATATAAAATTATATAAAAATAATTTTTTTTCAATAATATAGATTTAATATTGATATTTTAAACTAAGTTAATGATTAATGTCTCCGATCATTAGAGTGTGTGTATATATATATATATATATATATACATATATATAATTTTTAAAATGATAAATAATTCATCCTAATACAACACTAGGACGATATCAGACCCTTAACCCTTAAGTAGCTTTAAAAGGGGCTTGTATCAAAATAGTCATCTTCATATTGAGCCAATTTGTTGCCAATTTTTATCATAAAAACCTTTAAGAGGTTATTAATAATTAGAAAAAAAAAAAAAGAAAAAAAAATTGGACCCAAGAATTAAAAGACGGCTAGTTGGAAAGGGTGAAAAGTTCAATAGAAAAGGAACATCTACTGTCACTTCCACCCTGTATCCAATCGGCGAACTTAGGCTACTAGTTGAGAGCCTAGATGCCAGCGAGTCTCTTGATACTATCAGCATCGATAATCAATAGTCGAATGCAAGTTTCCATTGAAACAAAGAAGAACAAAAGCCAGGAGGAAACCGTATCACGTCGTGTTTTCCGTTGAATTTTAGACAATGTTGAAGGCCACAATTGAGTTCCGGTCGCTGTCGAAGCTCTCCCTATAGTTTATTTCAAGTTTTTGTTCAAGAATAAACATTTAAGTTGTTTTTTAGTTTTTGGAAGAAATATTTGTTCTTATTTTTCTGATTGGTTGCGAAGAAAATAGGCGGTGAAGATTACAATATAAAAGTACATAGTCTGGTTTAAAAATTACTCTAAAAATAATAATTGTAAATTTAGTCAAGAAATATCCTAAAGTTGTCATTGAAAGTGAAATTATTTGAAAATATTTTAAATTCATGTAATATGTTAAATTTACATTTAGTTTTATATTGTAATTCTAATTAAAGAAATCTGTTATTTCTAAAAATATAAATGGTAGTTTAAAGATTACACTAGAAAAATTAAAAATAAGCAAATTTAGTCAACTAAAATATCGAAAAATACTACTAAAATTTTTTAAAAAATACAAACTTTCAATGAATTTCAATACTTTCAAGAATTTCCAAAAAAAAAAATTCCAAAATAAGATAGGCTAAATATGTATCCATGCTCTCATCCTTTGCAGTGCACTAATTCTCTATTGGTACCCCCACCATTTGTGAGTGATTTATTGTGTCCCAAAACAATCCAAAATATATACATTCATGCCCCTGCCGCATCACCCTCATGGTTTTTTTTCCTAAATTGTCCCTAAAAATTTACTTAAATGGTCCCTTACCTTCTACTTCCTCAAACTCCAACAATGGCAGAGAGACTTGTTGGTAATTTTGCAACCTCAAAATTAAACTAACAAAATTGGCGATAAAACATTCAAGTGAGCATACTAAATGAAAGCTCTCGTAACAAGGATTCTAAATACACCTTTAAAGTCACTGTTCGACCACCCTAAAGTCTCAAAAAATGAAAATGAACTCTTGGATCATTTTAAACTCAACCCTCCGGCCACTAATCATGAAAAATACTAGTACCCATAGAAAAGTATCGTCGAGAGGAGTCGAACAATGATTTTAGATTTCGTAGCCAACCTCCACATTAGGTAACGTGGCAAGGGTGTGAATGTATCTGTTTTAGATAATTTAGAGGCATGGTAGCTTTCTTGCAAAAGATGAGGTGCCATCACGAAATTCATGCAAGGATGGGGCATGGATTTGTATATGTCCAAATAAGATAAGAATGAATCGTTAGGGAGTAATTATGAAAAGAGAAGAGTTTGCTTTTAATGTAAGTAGATATGGGTGTTTTATGGCATTAGACAAGGGACATGCTAGTTGTTTAAAAGCTTAAAAAAGCATTAGTATCTTTAATCATACTTGCAACCTCACAGAAACTTGCCATCTCATATTTCTTTCAAACTTTATTATATAGGCATCATTTATCTTGTAATTCAAGCCAAATGATAAATAGCTTATATAGCCTACTTTTTAATTTCAATTTATTTTTTTTAAAAGAAGCTGTTTTAGGCAAAGTCCATAAATTAAATTATAGTGACAGATTGAAGATAATAATAATAATAATAATTGCAGATGAAATAATTAGGACAGTCTTATGGAAATTGAAAAGCAACACTCTCAACAAATGTCAACCTGCTTACTCCAATTTTTAACTACTTTTTATTTTTTTCTTAAGAACTTTCATATTAAAATAATATGCAAGAGTTTTTTTTTTAAAGTAAATAATGTGCAAGCTAGGCATTGTATATACAAAATCGCTTAGAAGATTGAAAGAATGAAAATGCAGCTTTTGATTTATCATAAAAAATGCAACATTTTTTTTTAGGGAAGTAAAAAATGCAACTTTATTTTTCTAAACCACCTTTATAAATTTATAAAATTTGTTCATTTAAAAAATATAATGATCTCTTTAAATTTATTTCTCTAATTAATTATTAACATTTTATTTACTATCTTAAAGAATTCCTTCAATGTTTAATGTTCTTTCTTATTTAAAACTAGTATGCGCGGTGCTGCATTGAAAAAAGAAGAATCATATAAGAGTGTGCATACATATTAAGACTTATGAGTGATAACTAAGAGTGATAGTTTGATGCAGTTGATAATTGTTCGGTACTCAACAGCTAAAATTTAGGGGTTTCGTAAAGTTTAAATTCCGCAGCAGATAGCGGTTAGGAATCTCAAACAGATTTTGATTCTATTAGCTCATATCCTGAACTTTTTCATTCAAGCTATTAGCTGATTCCTATTAGGACCATATTAACTTTATTACAATAATTATCAAGTAAATTATTTTTTAAAATTATTATTAAATAATAATATTTATAATTGATTAAATATAATAATTATTATAATTTATTTTTTTAAAAATAATAACTATAATTTAATAAATTAATTTAAATTTTATTTATATAATATTTTAAATATTAAAACTAAAATAAATATGATATGATCAACTATTAGCAACCACTATAAGCTATGAACCGTTACGAACAACTAAATCAAACGGACCCTAAGCATAATAATTTTAACTCATTCGATGAGATCCATCTCAAACTTATATAGTGTTGTCATGGCAATCCATCCTTTCTTAGGGAGGACGAATAATGACATGGTAGATGATGTGTAAGAGTGCCTTCAGTTCCGTCACAACTATCACATTCTAAAATTTTTGAAGTTAGAAATATGATGGTAATTCGAGTATGGAAGTGCATGGTGGAATACTAAAGAAGCAAATGCATTATAGAAGAAAGATAAACAAATTATAAACATAGTAAACATACTGTAAATACGAAGTAAACATATTATAAACAAAGAAATTTATCGTAAGAAGGATGTAAATGAATTATAAATATGGTAAACATACCATAAGTCAAAGGTAAACATGTTTTAAAAAGGAAAAGAAAGAAGAAATACAATTGTAAACAGATGATAAACATCATTCTAAACGAATTATAAATAAATTTTAGACAGAAAATAAATGCGTTGGAATTTATTAGGAATAAGGAAAATATGTTTAATAGGCATTTTCAAATAAGTGATCAGAAGGTGGAAATTAATGATAAATGGATATTAGGGATGGTAAAATAATTTAGGAAATAAACGTATAATAAATGGTAGTAACAATTGGAATAATAAACGGAAAAGAATTTATTTTTGAAAAAAAAAAAGAAATGTACAAGAGAAAATAAAATGTAAATACGTAAACTGAATTATGTAAATAGTGAAATAGTAGAATAAAAGATAGAATGATAAATTTAAATTATGAGTGCATAAACAAATACCGTTATTAACAACAATAAAAGTAATGAACAAAAAGAGACAATTTGAGAAAAGATTACGTTAAAATTATAACTGTGATTTATCAAGAATGAAATCATAAAGTAAGATCCAGTAGATAATTAAAGTATGAAAAAAATGTGAAAGTGTTTGGAAAATTTATAAGCATAATTAAGTACATAAGAATAAAAATCGAAATATTGATTATCAATAAATTATTTGGATAGTAAATTTCTAGACATATGAGATAGAATAAATTGTCATAAGATTTGGAATTAAATTAAAAATATTTAAAAAAGTATTTAAATAATTATTACAAGGGAAATATAATAATATTAGTTGGCGATCGAAATAATAAGTCAAAGTATGGAAGAGCAAATTTAGAAACCGAGAATTTATAAACCAATGAAAGGACATTGAAAAGAAGCATGTATCAAGATTATAATTAAGATCTGTCAGAGAAATTGATAATAAGTTTAGTCCGCTAAATAAAATTAAAGGATAAGACACTCGTTGAACGTTATCTACGTATAGCTGCAAATAAATAAATAAATACAGATGGAAATTTAGTATAAGCATAGCAGAATTAAAATATACGTACAGGATAAGATGACAAGCAAATAATATATTAGAGGATTAAAGTGAAATTTTGCAAAGAGGCATATGATAATAATAATAATAATAATAATAATAATAATAATAATAATAATAAACAGAAGAAAAGAGAGGAAGAAGCTGGAGATTTGCGAGGTGTCCAAAAAGCGTGCAGATGGAAGTTTGAGAATGAAGATCGTGGGAAGCAAGCAAAAAATTGAGTATAAATAAGGAAATGAATAGTGAACATAAAGGGAATATGAGACAGAGAGAGCAGACATGAATGAGGAAGTAGAAAACGAAGAAGACACCTTTTCACCATTCGGTCATCAACGTCAGCAACGGAGGCCACTGTTCAACCCATGGAAGCCTGCTGGTCAGTTTAGAGGCAAGAATTACCGTTATTGGTTGCCGGAGGAAGAAGATCCAATCGGACTATTCGTCAACCCGATGAGTCTGTTAAGGATCCAAACGAAAATATAAAATTATCCGGTGATTGGACGACCATTCTGAGGCCACCAAACAGACATGTTCGACGAAAGGAAGAAAACGATATATGACTCGTGATTTGTTATCGCCGGAATAAGAATGGCTTGCCGAAACAGTAACACATCAGGTCCGAACCCGTTTAACAAACAGTCGGGTGAAGGAGATGAACAGAACGACGTCATTTTGGCATAAGTAATACGACATCGTTTTACTCGTGATTAGGGCGTTCTGATGGTCATCCAAAATGGTAGTGTTTTGGATAAAACAAGCAGAAGCCACGCGTTTCTGTAGAATAGCGAGCGCGCCCTTGAAGTTTTACAAAATTATAATTTGACCCCTAAAGTTGTCGTCGCATTCCAGAAAGGCCCTAGAAAATATCATATAAGCCCTAAACTTATTTTAGTTACTCATTTACGCCCTATAGATTATTTTTAACAAATAATTCATAATTTGACCCCTGAATTTATATTTTACGTGCAATAGAGCCCCTAAATAATTACATATAAGCCCTTAAATTTATTTTAGTAATTCAATTATGCCCTTTCAGATTAGTTTAATTATAAATTAAATTTATTTTGGAAAAATAATTAAATATGGGTGTTAATTATCTATGAGAATATTATAATATAGGTAATATGCAATTAATAAGGGATAAAATATTTATTGGTATTAAGTGATTAATTTAACAATTTACATAGAACAAGAAAGTATTTAATACCTAATGAATATTTAATTTATAATAGGATGTTCATATAAATTTAAGTAATTAAAGGCATTAATTAATTATAGAAATCATTTAATTTGAATAAAATGTTATAGTATGATATAAATTATTTGTGAACCCCAAGTAATTATTAATTAGGAATTGAAGAGAATTAAAAAGAGTGTTAATATTTAGTGAACAATAAATTATATTAATATGTTAAAATGAGTATTAAGTATTGCATTAGGAGGGATGAATTTAGAGAGGTATCATGTATGTGACTTATTTATATGTGTGTGAATCTATCTATTCATGGGTAAAATTTAATAGCATTGATTAATTAATAATTTAATATAGAGCGTTAAGATATAATTAGAATTGGGATTAATTACTTAATAAATATGGTTGAATTAATTCGTTGGTAAATAATAAAAGTATTATACATAATTGGTCAGGAGTTATTAATGAAGTTAAGTGAAACATAAAAAAAATGAGTTAATTAGAATGTAAATAATAAATATCAGTGTATTAAGTAAGTGAATGAAATTACCAGATTATATAAGTCTAAAAAAAAAATAAAGGATACCCAGAATAGTAACTAATTTAGGAATAGGTCGTAAAAAAATTTATAGAAAATTTAGCAAGTAACTAATGAATGCGACATAAGCAGATTTAGGAAGAATAAATGAAAAAGAAGATTTACAATTTAATTGAGATAGTAGAAGTAAATGAATTACGAAGGAAGGAAAGTAACTATGAAGGGAAATAAAATAGAATAAAGATGTCAAATGAGCCTATTAAGTGAAATATGGAAACGAGCATAAGAAGAATTATAAATCTATTATGAAAATAAATTAAAAAGCAAATAAACACATAAATGAATTAAGGGTTGGCATTAGAGAAATTATTATTTACTGATAAAGTGAAAAATTAATCGAGAGTTGTAATTATCTGTTAGAATAGACAGCAATAAGGAATAAATTAGACAAGGGGAAGCGTAGGACAGAAGAGGGACACAACAAGTCAAGAACGACAGGTTTGGTACTTTACTCTTGTTTTACTATATTCAAATATATATGCTGTGATGTGAATATGTGATGTGTTGCTGCAATGCTGTGCTATTATTTGCCATATTGCAGGTAAATAATTAATATGTTAAATTGAACTGAGTAAATTAAAGCATCAATTAAGCATAATGCTTAGCAAGTTTAGTGTATGCTAAACTTGTAGGTAGCGGAAAGATGCAAAGGAAATCAGAATAGTCAAGTAAAGTCAGGCTCACCAGAAACACTTAGAACATCATATACTGTGAAAGAAAATTATACATTAAAAGGAGCATTGGCATAGAAAAAAAAAATTTCTCAAGTAATGT
>CATIWJ010117659.1:0-14902 GCA_949640765.1 Croton laevigatus | reverse complement strand
AAAAATGGGGATGTTGGTAGAAGATTCTAGGTTTTAGAAGAGGGAGATATTTTATGGGTGTTTGGGCCACATGGCTAAGTTAGCATATAGGCCTTAGCCCAACTTCTATGTCTTTCTCTCTTAGTTCTATTGGGCCCAACTCTAGTTTATAACCCATTTCTCTTACTCTCACTTATTTTATTTTATTTATTTACATTATGTTTTTTTTTCCTCTAACCCAACCCAATAACATTTATTCAACAACATGAGAATTACCTCAAGTCTAGTAAATTCTAGCACTCATCCTGAGGTCGACTCCAAAGCTCTATGCCTCGGGATCTGAAACTCCTATAAAAACACTATTAGCTATAGACAAATTTGGGAATCACCACAAATGAGAGAACGGGATGTTACACTGTGAATTTTTTAATAGAATGAATAGTGATACATATTTCAGTTATAGCGGTTATTGCTGCAAAGCTGATTATATTAAATTTTGAATACGGATGTTTAAAAATATAGAATACATAAATGATGTGAATAATACCATGCCATATCGAAATACAGATAGTAACTTTATCCATGTGTTCACCTAAATGCTTAGTAGAGCTAATCAAGTAAGATTTTAAATAAAGCAATTTATTTTATTAAGTGATTTACAATATTTTGATATTGTTTAAAATTATGCATGTGCATTTAAATTAATTATGCTTTTCATTAGTTAAAGTATCCACTGAGCATAATCGCTCAGCAAGTTTGGTTAATTCTGAACTTGTAGGTCTCTGAAAGATGTAGAAGAAACAAAAACTGTCAAATAGTATCAGGGCCCGAGGAACTTAGATTGGCATATACTGTGAAGATGAAGTCGGCACATGCAACGCTAGAATAGAAGAAGAAAAAAAATTACCCTTATTTTGTAATTTAATTAGAATATGATTCGTATAATATGTAATATGTAATGTGGCACATCTTGATTCGACTGTAAATGATCGGGTTAAGGGATGTTACACTTTCTTTTCCATTCACAAGCAAGAGAAAGGCTATAGAATTATAAAAGTTAAGCTTCATACCAATCAAACAATTTATCCAGCATAATCCAAAAATTGGATGTATCACAAGAATAAGATGGGGATAACAAACTAAGCCTATTTCTTTAATGCCAACATCTGAAGTTCTAACTGATAGTTAAGAACAAGTACTTGGGATAGCAAGGCCACAAAAATTCAGCAAATCCTAAAATTTCTAAGTCAAACACAACAAGAATCCTATATCCAATAATTAAAACCAATTAAAATCAGACCTACAGTTATAAAATTATTAACTTAGAAACAAAACCTGGAAGAAAGCATTGGCTAGCTAAAATAGGAAACAATCAAATTGGCCATTTTTCAATTTACTCAAATCAAAATTCCAACATGCCAATTACAAACATAAACTAACCCATTATTTTCAAAGAATTTAAAAAAAAGGATGGAAAAGAAACAGAACCTGAGATATGCAGCAGTTGGGTAAGCGAACAATGATTGAGTAGATGACATTACTGAATTATGTGATGAACGGCCATAAGGGAGGGTTGTGTCTAAAAGCAAGTAATGACAGTTGGAATAGATGGAGCAAACGGCTGCAAGACTTCAGAACAAAAGGGTACAGCGGTGGGTTTTGGAGTGGTTTTAAAACGAGCCATTACAGCCATTTACTTTAATTCGATGAAACCTGCAAGAACTCAGGCACAAAGCTACAAACAACACAAGTAATCAAAATCAGCAACTTTTGAATAAAGCAACTCAAACTACTCAATTAAATATAATGCAAAAACAATCCAGAGTCGTTATATCTCAGCACAATACAACCATAAAGTTCAAATTCTGAACTTAAAACAAGTAGAATGCAACAATTAATCTCAAGTTCTCAAAATTAATGTTCATGCCAACACAGATATCATAACTCAATTAAGCAACTCAATTAAACAAAAAACATAAAGATTATCTAGTTTTTGTTGGGAATTTGGAAACTGAATAATCAAGAAAATCACAAACGAAAATAGAACGCTACTGACCTACTTCGTTTGGTGGTGGTCTTAAGAGTAAACAGGATAAAAAAAACTTGCACAAATAAAATACTTCGATAAAACCACCAAAAATTCAAAACTTGATGACTGTGGGTTGTGGGGATGGACTTTGGTGGCTGGTGGAGGTTGCTGCGCCTCTGCAATGAAAATGAAAGAGTGTTGATAGAGTTCCGATTAGTGGGTTGTGTCTTGAAAGATGAGGGAAAATCAAAGTACTGGTGATGATGTTAATCGAAGGGGTGATAGGAGGTCGGGGCTGTGGGACAAAGAAGGGTTGGGTTCTAATGGCTGAGCATATGTAAGGAAATGGTGACTTAGGAGATAGTGATGGTGTCTGGTGGAAAATCGAATGAAAAGGGGAAAGTGGTTCGTGGTGTTAGGGTTATAGAACCGAACGATGGAATTAAAATCAAGGCAGGGGCTCTACTTCGATTCCTCCAACGGAACTGCTGGTGGGGGTCCGGTTTCCACTGGTTGTCGTTCGTGGTGGCTTGGAGAAAGAGGGGTTCCGAAATAGATGGGTTCGTGGGGTTTGGTGAACAAAAGGTTAAGGTTGAGGTAAAGAAACCCGATCTATGATTCCAATGAAAATCTAACAGGTGTAGGCAAGGTGGCTGTGAAGGCGTGGATGATGGTGGTTCTGATGGTTCGTGAGGTTGATGGGAGCGATGGAGATGGGGACATGAAAAACAAGACAAAGAGAAATGTTTGTGATGTTGCCTTGTTTTTACCCTTTCTATAAAAATAAAAAAATAGAATTAGGGGTGTCAAAAGTTGACACGACTTGCTAACCCGATATGAACCCGACCTGCTAATAGTGGGTTAAGGTTAAGATTTTTGACCTGTTTAATTAAATGGGTCGACATGAGCCCGACCTAAAAATAAATGGGTTAGATTCAGGTTGAAAAACTCAACCCGCAGGTCGACCTGTATAACCTATTTACTGTTCATAATAATAATAATAATAATTATTATTATTATTATTATTATTATTATTATTATTATTATTTTTACGTCTTGTACGTATATAAAATTTGTTTTGTTAAAAAAAAGTATATAAAATTAATGATAATTGATTTTGAATTAGGCTTTAATATTGAAATTAGGTTATATGGGTTAAATGGATTATGGTCAACATGAAATTAGCAGGTTAAATGGGTTTCAGATTGACCCGTTTAACCCGTTTATCTTAAAAAAACAAAAAAGCTTAAATAGATTAGGTCAACCTGTTTAACCTGTTTAATAAACAGATCAAATCAGGGTTGAGTTTTCTAACATGTTTATCTAAATATATCAGATTAAGGTTGGGGGGGGTTTTCAACCTGAGCCTACTTGGTACGGACACGAACCCGACACAACACGATCTGTTTGACACTCCTAAATAGAATAAGTAAATAAATGAGGGTAATTACATCATGTGGTGAAATATTAAAACACAGGTAAATTAAAGAAACTTAAACCTATATGCCAAAACAAAACTTAACCAAAAACACAACCCATGCCTTCATATAATTATTAATATCTATTGATGACCTCATTCAAGCTCTAAAATTTACTGCAACTATAAACGGAGCTAAGGAGGAAGAAGACACTATTCATAATTTTTTTTTTGTAAAAATTAGAAGGAACGGTTAAATAAAAAAATATAAAGTAAAACTTTTAAAAGACAATGTGCATAAAAATTTAAAGACAAAGGAGCCCACTTCTAAAATTTTACTGTAATTAGAACATATTAACCATTAAATTTCCTTCTCTAACTATTGAAGCTCACATTTTACCCAAAAGATTCAGATTAAGCTCAAGGAAGAAGATGACTAAAAATATATATATAATTACCAAAATAAAATACCAAAAATAATAAAACTGAAATAGAAAAAAAAGAGATAGAATTAGGCTTAGGCAAGCCTGAACTGGGTTGCCTCCCAGCAAGTGCCAAATTTCATGTCTTAGGCTAGACATTGCACAATCCCGTCAAAATACGGTGTTCTCCCGTAAAGCATATCATATGACACAATTATGAGATCTCGATTAAAATTTCCCTCAAGATTGGCTCTAGAATTGCCCTGCACATAGAATGAACATCATTAATTTCAGAAAAATTAGCTTGGGCAAAATTAAATTAAGCTCCTTAAGAAGATGGTATGAGGGCGGCAGCATCGATTGTAAAAATGGATCCATATATGGTGAAGTTAGAATTATCTGTTCATCGACTTCTGGTTTCACCAATGCTTCACATTCTTCTTCAGGACTTTGTTCTTCAACCAACACCTCTACTTCAAGTTCATCTTCTTCTTCTACTTCAACTTCACTTTCGCTTTCTTCCTTGTCAATTTGCACTTCACATTCAGATTGTAGTTCACCTTCATCCCAATCAGCTTGTTCTTTAACTTCAGCTTGGAGTTCACTTTCATCCCAATCAGTCTGATATTTAGTTGGATTTATGTCAACAAAAAGTTGATTCTTGGCTTGGAAAGCTTGGGTCTGTTCTTATAGAGTTCGCACCAAGCTTTCCAACTATTTCATTGTTGCACATTTTTCACTTTCACGCTTAAGAGAAACTTGTAAATGGATATGGTTAATACTGATACGTGTATTATAATCTAAATTAGCCATATCATCAAGTAAATACATTCTATCCTTATGGCTTCTATATATTAATGCACTACCAGTACAAATAATTCCATTATCCACCAAATTTACTGTTGGTTTATCTAATCCCCTAATAAAATGATGAATTAGAAACCAATTTGAATAACCATGGCAATGAAGCTCGCTCACAAGTCTTTTAAATATATCCCAAATAACATCAAAAGGGCTCATTATGATATTGATAAAAAGCATCAAGGATTCTCCGATGATGACTCAGAAAACTCATGAATAAAGCACTAAAGAAACAAAATGTTAGACATCAATCCCCAGCAACGGCTCTAAAATTTGATGGATGTCGAAACCATCAAAAATAAATTAACCTACTTTAAAGATTTTGAATATAGCGAAGAGCAGGGTCGATCCTACAGAGACTGGTCAAGTTTATTCCTAAAGTGTTAAAATAGAAAAGAGGGTTTTTAATTGAATAAAAATAATTAAAGTAAAAGAAAAGGCAGCATGAATTAAAATTAAAAACAATGAAAAACGAATATAACCAAAAGTAATTCACAGTATGAAGTTCACATGGATGGATTATCGACTCTAGAATAAATATTACAGACAAGTTATAGTCGGAAAGAACGTCAATCCAACCAATCTTTCCTTATTTTTAGATTATTAAAATACGATCTAATAATAACCCCTAATTAACAAATAACCCTAAGTATGACGAAGGATTTAATCTGCGAATTGCATTTGAAACTAGAAAAGCATTACCCTAACCAATAAAAACTATGAGAATTCATTTAAATTAGATTATGCCTTCACGTAATATAACCCAAAAGTCTGGTTACAATCAAGTTATACCAATCGCCACTTATATCGATTCGACTAAACAATTATAGATTTAGCCTAGTTGATTAGCTATGTAAATTCCTATTAAATGAACAACGGATTCTTTTTTATCAAATAATAGAAAAATACTACGGATATATTTTTCCAATAAGTCACAAAAAAGACATAAAAGCAATATAAAATCAAAAAATAGATTAAAGCATATTAAGGTCTCACAATCATGAAGAACTTCAACTTTGAATTAACTATTGGCTGAAGGGAAGAGTTTAGCCTCTAATGGCTATGGAAAAGCAGCTGTTCTTCCAAAAAGAAAATAAAAAAATGCAACCCCCTTTAGGGTGTGGAAGAAAGACTCCAGAAAGACCTAAAACACGGTTATATAATGCTTAAAACTAGGGCAAAACAATAATATGACAAAAGTGCCCAATAAAAATTATTTAATTCTTCTTCATAGGCTTTAATTTAAGCCCAAACGTAAGATGGTAAAGTGGGCTAGCTGCCCTAATTGATTTCAGTCCGCATCTCGTACCCTGTCCATTAGCCTTGCCCAAGGCTAACTGCTAGCAGCGTTAAAAAATGTCCTAATGGCTTCTAGCTTCATGCCCAATATCCCAAAACTCAATCAATTATACTGCAAAAGCTTCCTTTTTGTCAAATCGAACAATTCATAATCAAAATAGAAAAAATTAAATTAAATCTCACATTTAAACAAAATAAACATCAAATAAGTACAAGATTAGGAGCTAAAAACATGTTGGATTTGGAAGTTATCAGTGCATTTAGAACCCATGCAATATAAATAGCCATGTAGGTTAATGTACATGACAGTTTTTTGAGATTGAATAAAAGTTTTTTCTTCCGGAGCAATAGTTCTCTAGGTCCATAAATTTCATGGGCATCCTTAAACTAAACAGGATTTTTATCTATCTTTACTTATTTGTGTTATATTTCTACTACATTAGATCTTCAGATTATGTTGGACTAAAATTCTGCATTTTTTCTCTTGTTATTATACTGTTTTTACACTTTTTCCATCTATTTTTCTTCTATTTTTGTTGCTGCAATTGTTTTCCAATGTTCTTAAGTTTTTTGGGTATTTGTTAATGTTGATTAGTTTTTTACTCTTATTTTGGTACTGATTTTACTATTTTTTATTGGTTTTTGGAGCTTGGGAAGTTGTTTGATTGATTGGAATTTCTTTGTTTGATGATTTTTTGTTTTGATTTTGTGTGTTTTTAGGGTGTATATTGTGTGTAATTTGATTGGAGAAGGGGTGCAATAATTTTTCACCATTTTTTTTTTGTTTTTGATATTTAAATGGGAGGTAAATAATAGGTATCTAGTTTTGTCAACAAAAGTTGAAAAGGGTAGTAGTTTTTACCACCAAAAGTTAAAAATGGTGCTAGTTTTTTCTATTTTTAACTAAGGGTATTAGTTTTATCAACAAAAATTAAAAAGAGTATTATTTTTTGTCAACATTCGTTATAAAATTTTCTAGTTTTGTCATCTCCCTATAATTAGACTAATTGGTTAAGTCTATTAGTTATTATTAATTTTAACTTATAATAAGTTAGGCTTACTTTATAAATAAAATAACTTGGTATCAGAGCCAAGGTTTTGTCTTATTATACTTTGTGGAAATAACTTAAGCTGATTTATTAAGCTTACTCTCTTCATTATATATCAATTTGTTAAGTTTACCATTCAAATTATATACTTTTTTTTATCATATATTGTATTTTTAATTAATGTAAAAGTACCCACACCTTAAAGTCCTCCTCAAGTGACAATTTTGCCACTTGATTTTGTTAGAGTTATTAGTCAATTGTCATTTATATATCAATTATTTAAACCCATCAATTAGTATTTATTTATTTGAAATTATAATAAATAAGCCCCACTTTCAGGGCAGACCTATAGCAAGCCCATAATGGGTAGCCGCCCACCCTCAACTGGGAAAAAATTCTCTTTTTTTTTTAGATCACCACCATGCTGTTGCTTCTACTTCTTTCACTTCATCGCAGTTCACTGAACTTCAATTCCTTGATGGGTTTTTCAATTCTTCTTCGCTGACGGTTCCTAAGGTAGAAATGCTTTATCTATCTATGTCAAGGGCAGACGAGCTAGGTTAGTATGAGCTAGATTTGAATTTTTTTTTTCTGGTTATTTAAGGTTAGTATAAGCTAGATTTTAGTCCTATCTTGTTTCTGAGTTCTTCCCATTTCCTTTGCTTTGTTGATTGTTAGAGTATTTTGAATAAAGAACGGAATCTTGAGTTGATTTAACGTAGAGAATCATAGGAATTGTTCACCTGAATTATCAAATTATATACAAATTGCTTTACAAATTTTTGGCACATCAACTGTTTGATAATATTACTCTAAGACTTTAAACAAAGAAAAACTCTCTTCATAATTTGTGGTGTGGGTAGTTTGTTTTTGGTTGTGTTGTTAGTGTATTTTGAATAAACAACGGAATCCTGAGTTGAGTTTCGTACAAATTGTTGACAAGAATCATCAAATTATATACAAATTGCTTTGCAAATGTTTTGCACATTTGAGCTGGTTGATAATTATGTCCCAAAATCCAGTTTCAGAGATTGAGCATAGTTTGAGCAAAACAAGGGTTGAAAAACAAGCTAGAAGCCAACAATTAATAGAAAAATATTTGTTAGAATGTATCATTTGGTCTTGCATTATCTTTTATATATTTGGATTTCCTATAGCATAAAGTCAGCATTCTAGTTCATTATTAAGAAACTTCTTTTCGATTGATGAACGAAGTACCATTTGGTTACAATTATTCATAAACAATTATTGCTTGTTTCTGCTCTTATTTTACAATTAATCTATGTTATTACATATTACTGTTCTTTTTTACTATTTACCTCTCATGGACTAACTTGAAATTGCCAAAGGCAGAAGACTTGAAATTACCAAAGGCAGATGAGAAGCAACAGTAACCAACACAACAACTATTTTCTACAATTTGGAGTGAGATAACTATCAAAAAATTTTAATAATATAAAATAAGATTTTTTTTAGAGAGAATTGATTATTATTTTAAAAAACATCTTAATGGATTAGAGTTGTCAAATAAATTTTTTATTCAAAATAATAATATAAAAATTTAGCCTACCCTAACCAAAATTTCTAAATCCGCCCCTGTTCACTTTATAAACAAAATAGCTTAAACCAATTTATCAAGTTTACACTCCTTATTATATACTCTTTATTATGTATTAAATTTTTAATCAATATAAAATTATCCACAACTAACTAAAATATAAACAACACGAATATAAAAATAATTTTTTTTATTATGATATAATTTAATTTTAATTAATTAATAATAAAAATTATATTTCTCATTAGAATATTATTTAAATTTAATTAATTAATTATGAATAATCGTATAATATATTAAAATTCCTTATTATAATATGATTTTCGTTATTTTCTGTTA
Organism: Croton laevigatus; assembly: GCA_949640765.1. Classification (NCBI taxonomy): domain Eukaryota; kingdom Viridiplantae; phylum Streptophyta; class Magnoliopsida; order Malpighiales; family Euphorbiaceae; genus Croton; species Croton laevigatus. The sequence goes on along the minus strand of CATIWJ010117659.1, from coordinate 5,949 downwards.
TCGAACATTAATTATGTTCGGTAATCAGTAATTTAATATACAATTTTTCGTTACTGAAATATTTTTGATAAATTATGTTTGGTGATCGTAGTTACCGAATAAAATTCGATTATACTAATTATTGAGGTAATCGATAACAGTTACAACCCTACTCTTACATTTTTTGAGGAAACGAATAAGAACACCATGTCATATTAAACCTTCGCATAGATTTTTTGGACAGAGCATGGCCTGCATATCTGCCCGTACAAATCAACAATTAGCTAAAACTTCTATTATCAATTATTAAATTTTTATTTTCCAACTCTTAACTTTTTCTAATATTTTCACCATGTCACTTTGCAAATATTTTTAATTTTTCTTTTTCTAAATGAAAAATCATAAGCTTATATAATTAATTAATTTATAGTCCCACCCCCACATGCTACTTCACGAATTTTTTTTAAAATTTTTTATCAGCAAATGAATATTTTATTATATTAATTTTGTTATCCATAAAAAAATTTATCAAAGGCAAGCACTATATCTCTCTGCCATCAGGCAAAAACTCCAAATTATCCTAACATGACCTATCGATGTTAAGTGAAAAAAACGTGAAGATACCCCAAGTACAATAGATAAATAAAAAGCAGAAAGAAGAAAAATTGCAAATGCGACTTGTTTAAGAGAAATAGAACAAGCTAAGAAAGGAGATTGAGAATAGACACCTTTTTTTTTTTCCGCAAGTACATGTGCAAAGTTATTTTTAATTCTTGGGATATGAGAGAAAATAACCCCCCCGGCAAGGAGTTGATTTATGCGTCCATTTTGTTAAATTTTTCTCACCAAAACCACGGCCCTGTGCATAAGTTCGCTGCCCATTTAAAAGCATTCTTCGAGTCAGATTCAATGATAATAGGTAGGAATCTAGCATGCGATGAATGAAATATATCTAAAGCTTTCCATATTGCCAAAAACTCTGCTTCATTGGAATCCAAAATACAAACATTTTCATAGAAAATGCATGACTGAACTTTTGGAATCTCTGAGTACTCCACCGACACCGCTAGACCAGGTTTTCCTTTTGCCAAGCCGTCCACTACTTAAAGAATTGACATGAGGTGTACAAGGACAAAAGTAATAGTATATGTTATATTGCTTTAGTTATAGTAATTTTTTCAGTACAATTATTGTGATTTTGAAGTTTTTGAAACGTTTGTTTATGATTAAACAAAGCAAAAGCTTTTTAGTATCTACCATAACACCCTCCACCCGACATTGTATCTGTGTTCTCTTGTAACAAAATGAGACCATTATAATGTCTAAACTAGCAACAAAATTATATTCCTTAATAGCATAGAATCATATTTATAAATAGTGACGTAGTTAGAAATTCTGGCTTGGGCGTTCAAAATTAGATCGCGAAATTTGTAACATCCTAATTTTTAAATATTGTCTTTTAATTAAAAAGACAAATTCAAAAATAAAATTTGTTTTGAGGGATATTTTAGAAATTTCAAATTATTAGTATTTTTGTAAATAATAAAAGATATAGAGGGCCTTATAGTCCAATTATTTTATGTAATTTGATTAAATAGTGAATGGCAAAATAGTATTTTAAACAATACTACTATTATTTTTTATTTGGTTTTGTCATTTTATAATTATAATAATAATAATAATAATTATTATTATTATTAATAAAATCAGAAACTGAAATTTGATTTAAAAAAAAAGAAAAATAATAAGGAATCAAAATTTTCAGCGTCCTTCTTCTTCCTCGTCTTCTTCGCCTCCTTCATCTCTTTCATTACCGAACAAGCAGCAACGGCGGGAGCATCGCCGCCGCCCCACTGCCAACGCCAACCGTCCCTGCTTCTTCATCTAGTGTCGGCGACCAAAGTTAAAAGAAATAAACGATAGAAATCGATGAAAGAGTGAGAGAGAGAGAGAGAACGACGCGAGAGAGAGAACCGCCGACTACCGACTCAAAATCCAGCCGCTTCGGTGGTCCGTTGGCGAAAGTAAGAGCTGATTTGGACTCCCCTCTCTTCAAGCTTTCCGATGTTGGTACCCTTGTCGCCGATCTGTAGCTCGAACGAAGTTCATGTACAAATTTCTGATGTGATTTTCGGCGACACCGGTCGCCGGACGACAACATTGAGGTCAGATTTAGACTCCTCATTGTTTGAGCTTTCTATTGATTTAAAAATCTTTATCGACAAACATGTATTTTTGTGACTAAAGAACAAACGGTGACACTGTTCACCGATGCCATTTTCGGTGCCTTCTAGTGGTCGGACGGCAAATTTAAAGATATATTCTAACTCCTCTCTTTGTGAGCTTTTGATTGATGTGAATTTTGGGTCCGATCTATATGTATTTCCGGCAGTCACATTTTCCGGCGACTATCCGAACAGTTTTTCTCATTTTTCGGTAATTTGGTGTTTTGTTTGTTGAATATGTTTTTGTTTTTAGATTCCTTGCAGTGAAACGGTTCCGATGGTGTGCTCGGAATCAAAATCGGTCAAGTATTGCATTTTCCGGCAATTTTTCGGTGATCGGACGGTGACCGGAATATTCCATCTCCGGCGGAATTTTTGACAGACCTTATTCTGCATCGTTTCGACGTGCAGAATCAAATTTTGAAATCCTTTTGGCAATCCGAGGCTCCAAACTATTAAAAATGTAAATTTCCGCAACTTGATTAATAGAATTTAATTATTATTGATATTAAATTTAAAAGAGAATTAAAATGAAATTAAAGTTTAAATTTAAAAATATCGGACAAAATAAATAACTGGACTTAAATAAATTGTTAATTAATATGAATTAACAAAAATTTAGAATAAGTCAAGAAAATTAATTAAGAATTTAACTAGATTTGTAATTATTGATTGAGAATAGAAATTAAGTATAAATTAATTAAATAGAAAAATAAAGACATATCGTAAGAAAAATTAATAGAAATATAAAGTAAGAATATAATATAGACAATATCTTAGAATTTTGATGGACAATGATAGGACAAAAGACAGTCCTAGAGAAAATTAAGGGGTAGGAATTGGAATGCAAGGAGACCGAGATTTTATACTTTAACTATGAAAAGCTTTAATTTCCATGCATGGTTTGAATTATTGTGCATCATTGAAATTGTTGATGATTTGATTTGAAAATTTTGATTAATGTTATTTGTGATTTATATCTTTTAACTATTAAGTTAATAATTAAGAAAGGAACAATTTGTGATTTTATTTTAAGTTAAGTATTATTTATAATTAAAGTGATTAAATTGAATTTTTATTAATTAGTCGGAATCCATCCATGTGAATTTCAACACAATTAATAAGTGAATAAAAATCAAATAAGTTTATAAATATTTATAATATGTTAATAAATAATTCCTAAACCTTGGAAAAATAATACAAGTTTAATTTCTTAAAATTTATAAAAATAATTATTAGATACATATCTTTGTTTTATTAAATTAAGTAATACACATATATGTAAATATATTTTTATTCTTAAATATAATCTTTATCACATAAATTATTGTTTAATTATTACTTTACAAATTAATATTTATTAAATAACTATTTAAATTAATTTTGAAATATTATAAGAAGGTATTATCTTTAAACGAACACCATTCTTATTATTTTCATACAAGATTTATTTTTAAAGTATTAGTCAAAGTTAATTAAGTTAATTTTTAATACAGTTATTTTATTAAAGTAAATATATTTAATACAATTAATTTTATTTAAGTAAACATGAGTAAATAAAAATATATATAAGTATATAAATTGTATTTCTTAACAAGTATTTATAAGTTAATATTTAACCATATTTTAATAAATCAAATTATTTCTAAAAGTATTATTTTGTTACAAACAAATATTGTTGGTTTCCCACATGCAATCAACGCGACTTTTACGCAAACAGCAATTATAGATAGCTGCGGAAAATAAAAATCTAACTAGGAAACCCTCCCTAGACCAGTTTTCATTAAAGCAATTAAGCATAGGGAGGATTAAAAATTACCTTTGATGCGTGCTTTCACTTCTGGATTGCTGTAGCCTCCTATGGAATCCTTGAGATGCCTAGATGCTTCCACGGAATACTTTGTCAACCCGAAATGACCCTAGGCTGCTAATGGCAGTCCCCTCTTCGTTCAAACATGCTTAGAGTTCGTTTGCGTTAACCAGAGTGTGCTACCACTCAAACGGAAAACTACTGACCCTCCCTAATGAAGAACGAAAGGCTCCTGACCCTCCTAATCAAGAAACGGAATAGAGATGGAAGAAGAAATAAAAATGTTTTTGCTTCTAAAGCCAAAACGAAATAGGTGTGGTCTTCTAGAAACAATCCGAAACTGAAAAAGAGAAGAATATAATCGGTTCTGACAAGTTACTTCACAAACGGAACCCTTCCGTTAGCTTCTGTTCAAAAACGAATGAACATCAAAAGAATAGAAGATGAATACGGTTGAAGTCTCTTATTCCCTTTCTATTTTTGAAAAACAAAAGGTAGGTGCGATAAGAAAATCATTCGGTTGAAAATCCTAGGAGTTTTGCATTTTTGGACTCCTCCAAAAACTAACGCAAGCTATCTTTCATTTTTCTTCCCACACAAAATGGAATATGTTCCCTTTCTTTTGCAATGTATTTCGACCACTAACTCAAAAGTGGCATGAAAAACAATCCTAATCCTAATGGATTGGGATTAGATCAAACCGAATGAATCAAACAAAAAATAACTACTAATCAGACCATAATTGGATTTAGATAACTCTTTATCAAACCAATCAGAACTCTAATCTAATTAGGTTTTGGTTTAATTAATTAAACCATTTAATTAATTAATAGATTCTTAATCAATAGCTTCTAGATTCAATCTGAGCCCTAATAACATGTGTGATCCCGAAGGCCCGTTCAATGTTGGCAATGAACTAAAATTACATTTAAGTCTATAAGTTATAATTGGTCTCTAGAAAGAAATTATAACTACCCAAACTGAAATCGAGTGTCAAACAGTTGAATTGACAAAGCCTATAACAAATTTATACAGCCTTTTGCCAATAGATATCATTGATTAGCATAAGACATGTCATCGGTCATCCTTATTATTGCTAATTCATTTTATCGATTCTCCAGTGATCTGTATTAATCAGATAGATGCATAACATTTATCATCATATATGGGTTTACGCAAACACTACTCCGTTTCACTAATCAAATGGCCGATGATATCTTCTCTCTCATAGAGAGAGTGGCAATCCCTTCACTTTACTGATGTTTATTAGCGTAATTCCTGGCATATCTGAGGGTACCCATATTTGCAACCATTTTTCAAGCACGTAAGGAATACGTCAAAGTATACGAGAAATCACCTAAGAACCCATAGTAATTTCAAGTCTAGGGATTTAAGTATAAGCATTATATGAGAAATACTTATGACATTTTCCATGTAGTGTTCTCATTTAATTGGATCGATCCAATATAATGTTCTCTAACATATATTATGTATCTCTAATTGATATTCCATATCCTATGACCCGTAAAATAAGGTCATCTCATAGAGTACATACTAGTCTTAGTTTATCATCATTCCTATGATAATAATTGACTAGGGATATTTAGAATAGTATTTCTTTTAATGTTTTAGGTTTTACTATCCAGATCACGTATCTGATAACTAAAATAGAATAGCTATTTAAGGAAATTCATCAAATTAAATTGCACAGATAATATGAAAATAATGAATTATTTTCATAAATAAATTATTATCCAATTACAAAGAGCTGGGGCTAGGGCTTACACTAACAAATATTACTAAAAAAAATTATCTAAGTTTATTTTGGAGAAAGATAAAATAAAATAATGTATCTATAGTAACTTAGAAAAGTATTTTTATGAAAGAGTTTTTAATAAATATTATGAAATTAATATCGATTTGAAAAGATTTATG
>CATIWJ010117646.1:0-28228 GCA_949640765.1 Croton laevigatus | reverse complement strand
GATCAAATTGTAGTTTACCAAAAGTATTAGATTAAATGAAAAATGAATCTTAATAATGAATTATTTTATAAAAAATTTATTTAATTAAATATTTAGAAAATAATTAGATTGAATATTTTATAAATTGGTAAATTTTTACCACATGGGGTAAAATACGGTAAAACGGTAAATTTAAAATTTACCCTAGTAAAATATTAAACCAATAATAAATATGATAAAAATGAAGTAAACTTTAAATAAATCCTTTGACAATTGTAAACTCTTGTAAACAAAGATATACCTATTTAATTTAATTTGAAAATTAAGTAAACAATAAGTAAAATCAAATAAATTAAGTAACAAATGTACAATTAAAATTCAGATTTTTTTAGAGACACACTTAAATAATTATTTGTGACATTTTTATCACATGTTAAAGACATAATTTGAAGGGTTTACAATTAAATAAAAAATATGGATAAAAAAAATGGATTAAAAAGTAAATTGTAAATAAATTTTAATACAAGTAAAATTTAAATCTGTCACATACCATAATTGAAGTGGAATTATTAGTGGGAAATTAGTGGGAGACAAGAAATGAAATTTAATTTGAAATTTAGTGAATTTGTCAAAAAGTAAATAGTAAATTAAAATAATGAAAACTAAAATACAAAAAATTAATAGTGTAATCTGGTCTATAAAATAACCCTTGACCTTTGAGGAGTTATTAGAGTGCAAATTAATTCAGATAGACATAAAAAATTGAGAGAAAACACTAAAAATTTCGAATTCAGCCGAGTCTGCCAGCCACCCTTGCCCAGCCGCCTGTCGTTTTGGCGAGCCAGGCAAGAGACGTCGGCTGTCGTTTTGGGCGTTTTGCGAGGCGCTCCGCGGTACGCGCGCCTGACGGACAATTTCCGTTTCGTCCTTCACGTTTTCGTCCGTCTTCACTCAAGTCCTTCCGCCTCTGAAATAATTCGGTATTGACCCCGCAACTTAATTTCTCTCTTCATTTTCGTCCTAATATCTGATTAATATATAAATTAAATTTAATTTTGAAATTAAATATTTTTGGGGTGTTAATAAATTAATTAAAGGCTATGATCAAATTAAATATTAGAAACTGATTTTTGAGATAAAAATTAAAAGATGAATATTTTTATTAATTTTTGGTAAGTGATTTAACTTAATCTTGAAATTAAATATTCATGTGACTAAATTAAATTAAATTGACAACAAGTTTGGATTTAAAACAACTATAAATGAGTTCAATTTAAATTATATGAGAAAAATTTGATGATTAATATATATGGCATATTTATTAAATGTTTGGACAAATAAAATTAAAAGAGACCCAAATAAGAATAATTATATGGACTATTTTATGGACAAATATGGACTATTTTATGGATAAATAAGGACAATACCTTATGATTATTGAATATGGACAATGATAGGACAAAAGACAGTACGAGGAATTAAGAGATAGGAACTGTAACAACGGAGACATGTTTGATACTTTAATTAATGTAAAGTTAAATTTTGTGCATATTTTTAATATTTGCATTAAATGATTTTTTATAAATATTTGTGATAAATGTTTATTTATCTGGATATGATTTATTTGAGATTATGATTTTTGTTAATAAAAGAAAGAATTAAGAATATTGAATATTCTTATGAAAAGTAAAGTTAGTGTTTTGATAAATTAAATTGGTATTACTATAATCATTAATATTATTAATACAATTATTATTATTATTATTATTATTATTATTATTATTATTTTACTACTATTATTATTATTGTCATTATTTGTACTACTATAATTATTATTATTTTTATGACTACTATTATTATCATTGTTTTTATTATTAATGTTATTTTTATTACAAAAATCATTATTATAGTTATTATAATTGTTATTTATATTGTTATTTATATTTTAAAAGATATATTTATTTTAGAAAAATATTTGAAATATAAATAAGTATTTATTAATCAAGTTATATAGAATAAAGTAATATTTTGATATATATTATGTTATATAAGAAATTTTAATACATAAAAAAAGAGTTAAGATATTTTGTTAAACTATTATATCTTTAATTTAAGAAAATAATATTTACTAGATAATTGAAAAATTTGAGTTAAAATATTATTTTTGGAAAGTTTACTACATAGTAAACCTTAAAATAATTTGATAAAGAAATTAAACAAAATATATTTGTGATTAAAGAAATTATAATTTGGTAAAAATTTGTGTAAAAGAATTTTAATAAATATTATATAACAAGTAAAAGTATTTAATTTAAGAATAATGGTATTTGTTAACTTTATTGAAAAATATGTGAAATATATATATTATGAAATATTATTATAGTGTTAATAAAAATAATGTATTTATCAAAGATAAATATATTTTTAAAAGAAAAATACAGTATATTTAAATAAGTATATTTTTTATAAAAATAAATAAGTTGAAAATTATTATGGTTACATTTTAGAGAAAAAGACAATGATTTAAGAATAATGATATTTTTGCTAAATAAGTGTTGAATTATGAAATGGAAATTAAAGTGATGTTTATTTTCAGAAATCTAATAAAAATGAAAAATGATACAGTAAATATTTATTGCTCTACTTAGGATAAGTCGAACATAAGAGATAAGGTTATGATGCATCATATACTAAGCAGTACTGCAAAATTGTAAAATTGTGAACAAATTGAATGATGAAACAAAGAGATACTAACTGAGTCAGTCGTATCACTTGAATTCGAATATTAAATTTTGAATACGGCCATTTGAACTGAAATAGTGAATTCTGAAGGTGTGGAAAATACCATACCATACAGAAATTTTGACAGTGACTTATCCCTGTGTTCACTTAAATACCTAGTAGAGCTAAACAAGTAAGATTTTGAATAAGCAATTTATTTTATTAAAGTGTTTTATATTGCTTATTATTGTTTAAAATTAAGCATGTGCATTTAAATTATTTACGCTTTATATTAGTTAAAGTATCCACTGAGCGTAATAGCTCAGCAAGTTTGGTTAATCCTGAACTTGTAGGTCTCTGAAAGATATGAAAGAAACAAGAACTGTTAAATAGCAAATGGGCCCGAAGAACTTAGACTGACATATACTGTGAAGATAAAGTCAGCACATGCAAAGCTAGAGTAGAAATATAAAAAAAAAAGTACCCTTATTATTGTAATTTAAGTAGACAGGATATGTAATATGTAATGTGACACTTCTTAGTTCGGCTGCAAATGGTCGGGGTAAGGGGTGTTACAGTAAAACTCTATTCCCTTTCTTCTTTTGTTTCCCACAAGGCCCAACTTCTATACTTCTAACCCAAACACTAATCACTTAACTTTATAATTGGCCAAGACATTAATTCAAGTTGACAACATAAATATTACATCAAGTCTAACCGATGCTAGCACAAACTCCGAGGTCGATCCTCACTGTTCTATGTCTCGGACTCCAGACCTCCAATAAGCACATCGTTAGCTTTGGAAATTCTAAAATTACTAACTAATGGAAGAACGGAATGTTACAACTTTAATCTACCTAACTCAACCTATCAAATTATCAATACTAAATTTGAATCTAATCATACTGATTTCAATGTAAAGAATTGACAAAAAAAGATGTAGTAGTAAAAACCAACACTTAATTAATTTATTTTATAAAAAGGATAATTGATTAATTTATTAAATAAAAATGACACCAATAAAAAATAAAACACATATAATTATTTTATACTTTTTGTAAAATTATACTGCTTTTGTACAAACATAAAAAAAAATTCAGACTTATTTTAAAGTTTTTATACCACTATTGTATAGGTATTGTACAATTATTGTATTATTATATCACTATTGTATAGGTTTTGGACAACTACTATACAATAACAGTTTTTTTATAACAAAATGACCGAAGATAATTTTAAAATTTAATGAGACCGTTTTTTATTTTTAATTCTGCCATGTGTTCTTTTTAAAAATAAATAAAAAAATGAGACAGAATTTAAATGCATCCCCAAAATTTTATTCAGGTGTTAATTTATTAGGCCTGTTTTGGAAACCTTGACTCGACCGACGAAAATAGGCTTCAGACTTCCAACAAAATGTAATTACTCAAATTTCTGCACGCATAAGCTAAATTGATATTGTAGCCTTTAGGTTTATTATAAAAAATGTGAAAATTAAGTTTGACTCGGCTACGAGGGCTATTGGTTATGACACAAGCTTTTTAGCGTATAGCTTATAAAAAGTACTTTTGCAAAAGGGATATTTACAAAAATCTCTCTAGGTTTTACCCATATCAACATTTTTCTCCCTATTTTTTTTTTTCTAACAAATATTTTTCTTTGTTTTAATTCCATTGACAAAAATACCATTCTGTCTATTTTTTTGTTAAAAATATATTTTTTTATGGGCCCTTTTGAAAAAACGCAAGAAATGAAGAATTGTTTTATATTTTTACCTTAAAATTCTATTATTCTTCCTCTTTTCTTCTTCTACTTCGTGTTTATGGCCGCCGTTGCCAGACTCACCACCGCCCAGGCACCATTGTTCAACCCCAGCAACCAATGTTCTTCACCAGTCTAAGCCGCAGCCTGGCAAGCGCGGATTGACTAGCTCTTCGCACTGCCAGCCGGCTTTAACCATCGACTGGAAGGTACACAAGCAGCTATTCGAGATTTCCAGAAAAAGCAAAGTAAGAACATTTTCTGTTTTGACTCCCATAAACTTTCAGAACTGCCACGATCAATCAAGACCGCCATTGAATTTGAACAAGAAACCAGCCTCGATTGATTCACATTTTTCTCCATTCTGGTGAATCCAAACACGTAATTGTTTGTGTTGCTAGTTTGTCACAGTTAGGAATGAGGACCTCTCTGCACACAACCATAGTGTTCAAACCGAAGGACTGAGGGCATCACTCGATAGCAGGGGCCAGGTGATTCTGGCACTACCCTGTATCTTCATTGATAGGTGATTCTGCACAAAATTGCGATTTGGGTAAAATGATAGAATAAAACCATGGATGGTGGAAAGGTTCCTGATCGTTTGCTCGGTGGTGACTGAAGATGGTGATTGGCGATCTGTGTTGATGGAAATAATGGCGATCTGTCGGTTCCTAGTCGGTTGCTTGATGGTGACTGAAGATGGTGATTGGCCATGGATGTGAAGCAGAAGAAGAAAAAAAGAAGAAGAAGAAGAACATAGGTAAAAATGAAAAAAAAAACCTTCATTTCTTGAGTTTTTCAAAATGGTCCATGAAAATTACATTTTAGTCATTCTACTGTTATTTTAACAGGAAAAATAGACAAAATGATATTTTTGTCAATAAAATTAAAACGAAGGGAGATTTTTGTCCAAAAAAAAAAAAACAGAAAGGAAAATATTGATATGGGTAAAACATAGGGAGATTTATGTAAATATCTCTTTACAAAACATCAAAATGAAAAAATATTGCTTTATGAAATTAGCATATAAGCAGTTTAATAATCCATACAAACAATATTAAAAACATCCTCTACATTTCTATTTTAAGTGAATTTTTAACGATACTAGAATTCTTAGCACTCCCAGTTACAGAAAATGATACATAAATAATTGTCAATTTAATAATCCAATCTAATGGTTGTTTTGGTTTTTTTACTCCTTTCGTAATATGTCGTAAATTATGACATTCAATTCTAATTAAACAAATAGTGGATTAGATAGTAAATTTACTCTTTTATCTTTAAATAAAATAAATTATTTTATATTTTAAAATTTTAATATGAAGGATAAAAATAAAAAAATAAAAAATTTATCCTTTATTATAGAAAAGTGACACTCATTTTAAAATAAAATAAATATTATACAGTGACATGTTTTCAAAATGACATATTTTAAAAAACGGAGAGAGTATAGTATATTCATATTGCAATAAAGAATGGAATGGATAATAATAATTATAAATAAATGAATATAAATAATACGAATTCAATTTCAATAGTGAATATTCTGCGTGGTACATACATCACGATCTAATTAGAGATTCACATTATTTGCGCCTGCGGGTAGCTTAAAAATGCATTGTATATGATATGGATGTTTTCAAGTCTTGAATAATTGGTTGAAAAAATATACTATATTTTTTTATTTTCCTAAACTTTAAAATTCAAGCTTGACCAACATGAACATGAAATATATATATATATATATAATACTAATTGTTTTTTAAAACGAGATAATCAATTAAGTAAAATTCATAATTTTTAATGTATGTGATGTTTTTGTCCATGCTTAATAAATCAACAATTATGCATTCATATAAATGAATAATATTAAAAACAGGTAATATAATATTTTTTTTTAAGGAAGGGGATTGATATTAACCAGCATAATATTTACTTATGTTGGATGTTTTTATTTTATTCTTTTAAATTTAGCCAATAAATGATATTTTTTATTAGTTCTCGGATAAAATATCATTTATTAAGATAATTCATTTCTGGAGAATGTTATTATATAGATTATTCACTGTTTTGTGTTTAATATGAATGGATATTGTATTATTTAAGTCTGTTGATAAAATGAACTATGTCTAATAGGGTTTATTGGATTTCTATAACCATACTTTTGCCATAGAGTATTCTCGGGTGATCACTGATTTTTTGTAAGATTTCTTTTGCTCCAAAATACGTGCGTGATTATTAACCATTTGCATTCAATAGAATCTAATGCCACTATACATATCTTGCTTGTTAATAGGAGTTGAAGGTATATACCACTTTTACTTATAAAGACATTCTCAATCTATTGCTTATTTAAAGTATTCAACTAATACGTACTTAGGCTTCAACTCCAAATGTCCCTTATAATATAATGAATTAGCATATCTTATTCATACAATGCGCGTCAAAGTTTGCCTCTAGACTTTTTTTTTTTTTTTAATTAGACTAATATTTGAAATTTTATTGTTTGATTTTTTTAACATTTGGCATTATTTATTTGTCACATACTTAAAAAAAAAAGTAGAAAAAACTAAGGGCCACTAGAACGTGAATACATGTAATGATGTATATACATGAAATGAATGGAATATATATATATCATAGAAGGTAAAGAGAATGGAGGTGCAGTAGTAAAGTACGCAAAGGCATTAGGCAGGCAGGTAGACGTGGTGTGGGCTTTTTGTGTATTGATGGCGACTTTGCTAAATAATAATGTAGCCTCATCCATAGAAGGAGTAGGTAACAAATGGGAACGGTCGAAGGTGACATTCTTAAGACAATTTTTCAGCATTGAGAAAAAGAAAACTAGAAATTAGAAATATCAATATTACAAAACAATCGCTTAATTATAAAAGAACGAGTTCCTTTTCAGGATATACTCAATTTTAGGGTCGTTAATTTACGCAAATATTGAATTTTTTCAGTTGAAATTATTGAAGTTATAGCGATTCGAGTTCGACAAGTCTAAAACCATGTTATTTTATTATTTGTTACTATTTACAAATCAAATTGGCAAGTAAACAATTTTTTTTTTTTTAAGTCATACATGAGCTCAATCTGAGTTTTGCTAATTTTGCTTTCAAATCAGGTTTAGATGCGATTTTTCAAAACAATCTTCAAATAATTCACGAACAATTTGATTTGTTTATAAATTCTATACAAGTTTGATTTACTTGTTTTAAATAGTTTTCAAGTTCAATTTAGTCCTAATTTGTAAAAATGATATCATCAGTGGCGTAGCCAGCCTTTGAGGGAAGGGACCCCACTTTTTCGGCAGAGGCAACAGTAGCAGCGGTGGCCGGCAAGCAGTGACGTCTGGTGAATAATAGATGAATTAAGAAGAATAGATGAAGAAAGAGGAAGAAGAAAGAACAGAATATGTATTTTTATTTTTTTCAACCAAAATGATGTCATTTTGATATTAAAAAAATAAAAATATAAGTTAATGGAACAGAGCATTTCATTATAAATAAAACAGCACCGTTTTAAAAATTTCTTTCTTTCTCCTTACTTTCTTTCTTTCTTCCTCTTCTTTTTCATTATTTCTTTCTTTTTCCGCCAGCACAACTCTACAACTCCGGCTAATCTTACCAAAGCACAAAACTTGTAAAAATACTGCCTATTAATTCTAACTCATTTATGCATAAATATTTTCCTTTTATTTCCTATTTCAATTTTTTTATTTTATCATCAATAATAATTTAATTGGATTCTTATTAATTATTTTTAATTAAATATCCAAATATTAATTAATTGGGTCTCTAATTACCTTTACACCAAATTAAACCATTTTAATAAATTTTACAGTGTTTTAGAATTAATTATAATGGTCTTGTAATTTATTTAAGTCGCTAAATTAATTAATTTTCAAAATATTTACAAGTTAATTAATTAATTAAGCTAATGAATTAAATTGAAAAGATAAATTATGTTTAGGGTAAATTACCTAAGGAAATAGAAAGAAGGGAGAAAATTGAAAAGTCAAAGAACCTTTTGGGCCATTCATAATATTTAAAAAGTTGGATGACCAAAACGGAAGAATGTTGTCTCCTTCCTTCAGCTCACGTTGAAAATTTCAGTTTTTTCAGTCAAACCTTAAGCCATAGTTTTTCGTGACTTCGGCAACGAAAATGGCCAAATGAAGTACCGTTGGAATTGTCTTTTCACCCTCTGTCGATATGGCCTTAAATTTGATGGAAAATGACCATAAATTGAAGAAATAAAGTTTGAACTACGCTGGTTTAACAATCAACAAAACTTCGTTTTTCTTCCAAAACTTCATGAGACTCAACGCTCCTTTTGGCCTCAACTTGGTTCCGCCACTGGATATCATTTTGATATAATTTTATTAACCGTTTATTTATTAAATATGTTTAAATCAAATCTATAAGCTAAACTATTGACCCAATCTAATAGATAGTGCTCGAGTTAATGAGTTAAGCATTTCATACCAAGGTGGATTGATTCAATTGTCATCTCAAATAAATAAAAAGTTTTCAAATTTTTCTTTTTCTATCATCTGATGTGTTAATATGGCAAAGTATTCATTATTGTGCAATTAGTTGCATATTAAACTATGTAATTTAAAAATAATAATAACAATAGTAATAGAAGATGATGCGTTTAGTGAGTTTTTAAAATTAAACTTATGTAAATAAACATTCAGTTGTTATAATCCGGGTACTTCCTCATTTTTATAAAAATAAAAATAAACGTTTTCACTTATACAAACATTTACACTTTTTATTTTACGTGACACATATATTTTAAATTTGAATTTTATCAAACAACCTCGGTATGTAATTAATTGACACCAGTGCAAACAGCTTTTTTGCTATAACATGATTTTTTTATATTGAATCCGAATTGCTAATGTGGATTAGAATTGGAATTCTCAAATGATGCTCTAAGAGCAATTCCAGTGACGCGCTGTTTTGCTCCAACCCTAACACCATTTTTTTTTTTTTTTTTAACATACCCTAACCCCACTTGGTTATGCCAAATTGATGTTTATAAACAGTGGAACGCCAAATTGAGCATATCATGTTCAACGCCTTTTTTTTTTTAAAAAAAATTTTTTTTTTATTAAATCTTTCAATCTAACTAAAAAATTTCAATAATTTTTCACATATCACAATTCTTATTTTTTTTAATTATATATTTATTTTTTTTCTCATAATCTATTTTATATTTTAATTTTTAAATATTTTTATAATTATAATAATTTATTTTAAATTAATTTTTCAAAATTATTGTAATATTTTCACTATAATTTATTTTTATATCAAATTAAATTAACAAATAAATAATATTTTTGGTTAAATAAATAAATAGGATTAAAGTAAAAGGAAATAATGTAATATGAAAGAAGGAATAATATAAGAAGAATATTTATTTTTGGTGTAAAAGAATGGTATTGTGGGTTGGAGATGAGTTTGCATCAATTGGTGTATTACTCCATTTCGATGGAAAAAAAAAAAAATTGCAAAGGTTGGATATGTCCTAAGAACATTATATATAGAGGTGTGCATAAAAGCTTCACCATGAACGACCTAATATGTCAAATTTATCCATCTTTTATGTTCAGTTCGAACCAATATAATTAAAATTTTCAAACTTTTATTGGACTTGAACCCAACCAAATTAGCAAAATAAGAGACAAAAACTGAATCCGAACTTGACTCGAGGCAAAATCGGATTTGGTTTAGATTACTTTATTCCAAAAATGAGTGATTGGATGTCTAGCTCCTGGTCAAATCCGATCAGAATCCAATCGGTACACACACCTAATTACATATATAGATGACAAAAGTGGTTACAGAACAATAAAACCATAAGAAACTGGAATAATAATTGCAAAATTTATATGCCGGTCTCATTGATGTGGACTCTTGACTTTAAGGGGAAATAATGAATGGAAGGAATGAAATCCTGAACAATCTTAATTAAATAGAATGATGCAGGTGAAAATGGTTAAGACCTAAGTTGAGCTAAGGGACCACCAGACTGGATGGGGAAGTGATAATAAAGGAGAAGAGGAACATGGGTCGTGGGTCATGGGTGGATCTCTCAAATCTGCTGGCAACTATAACATGCTTTCTTAGGTTGAACATGTTCCTTTGTAATTAACCAGTTCAAAAAGTTTTACTAAATATTTTATTTATTTTTCACGGATAAAATTGTCCTTTTATCCATTTAACGATATTTTTCCGTTAATTTTCTTAAAAAATGACATGATGATTCTTTGTTTTTGAGCCTTGCGGGCAGCTTCTAGACTAAATTGCAGTTTTATATGTTAGACCAATGATCAAAATGTAAATTTTCTTTAGACTCAGTTGCATTTTTATTGTAACTTTAGGGAATAAATTGCAAATTTTCCCCAAACCAGAACAAGACATTAAATGGAGGAAAAAAGAACCTTTTGCAACCATCTCATTTCCAGAAATTCAAATATGGGGTTGTTTTGGACTGATGATGCATAATTTGCGGGAATTTCACATGCAAAGACTAGTATGGTGAGAGGAAGCCACTGAAATTTTTAAAGGGAAAATTACAATTTTATAGCTGCATTTTCACTTAATCTATATATTTGTTATTGTATTTTTTAAAATAATTTTTTTAATTTTTATGAGAATTATATTATTATTTTGTCATTTTCGCCGAAAACATTTATTGAAATTAATCTCATTTGAATCATTTTTTCTCTAATTACAAATATAATATTAGTTTTGATTGAAATAACGCTAATATGTTGAAAAAAATAAAAAGTTAGTTGGTTGATGGAAAGATAATTTTAGCATTTTTAATATATTATTTTAATAAAAACTAATGTCATATTTATGAAGGGAAAAAAAAAATTCATGTTTTTTTATGAAGCTAATTTTAGGGAAAGAATCCCAATTCAAAATCTTTCAAATCCCAATATAACTATAAAATTTAGGTATAACAATTACATGCATTATATTATTTTAAATTTATCAATGATCAAAACTTTATTTTTTTTTTCATTTGTTACTAATTAATTACAATAAATTTTTATAAAATCAGAATCAAACTCTAGTGTGAAACAATCAAATTTCACATACTAAAAAAAACTACCGGAAAGCGCGTGGAATTGAAGAGAAGCAAAAGTAGTAAAGAGCCAAGAGGAAGAGAACACCACAAGTAAAGGAGCTGAGCAAAGAGACTCCCCTGACCGTCCATACATGCATTGATACGTCTTCTTTTCATTTCACAAGCCTAATCCAATCCAAATTTTTTTTCTTTTTTAAACTAAGCTAAGCCAATCCACTTATCTACCAACGTCCTCGTCACATTCCTCTGTCTCACCGGTACACGTCAACATCCATCACCGTCCTCCGCCCTACTCCTCCACACTAGAGCCAATCACAGAATCACGCAGTGCGCGCATTACGCTCCTATCGCTTCCGTATTTGAAAAATACGCTGCACAATTCGGATTAGAATCCGTTTATAGTAATTGCTTTTGACTTTTTCACAGTTAATTGAGTAATCCACTCTATCTCTTCTTCATTTCCGTATATTAATGGTAATATAATTATTGATTATTCATTTATTATTATTATTATTATGGTGTACGTTTGTGTTGTTTGGTTGCTGAAACAGTCCATCTTCGTAGTAGATCTTACTCGTTAATAGTAATCATCATTTTTTAATGAGTGCAGCGATCTGTCGGTTTTTTTTTCCAGAAATTTAGTTTTTTTTTTCCGGTTCTTGGTTTACAGAGTTTTGAATTTGGATTTGAGATTTATCGAAATTTGGAATAATCAAGCATTCCATGATTTTTTACTAAATGGGTTGTGTCTACTCGAGAGCCTGCATCGGCGAGGTGTGTATACCAAGAGACCCAAGAATCAAGCAGCAGCATCAGCCTCAGACTCGGCTACAGAGTCAAAAGTCTGGCCAAAATGCGAGTGGAACTGATTTGCCTGTTTTTTCACCGGCATCTTCATCGCCGGATTCCGAAACCAGAGACCAATTTAACCAGTTGAACTTGACTAGAGACCCTGAACTTGGCATTACTAGGCTTTCTAGGGTTTCTTCTCAATTTCTTCCTCCAGATGGATCCAGGACCGTCAGGGTCCCATCGGCTAATTACGAATTGAGATACTCTTATCTGTCTCAGCGAGGTTACTACCCGGATGCACTTGATAAGGCCAATCAGGACAGTTTTTGTATTCACACGCCGTTTGGAACGAGTATGGATGATCATTTCTTTGGTGTCTTTGATGGTCATGGGGAATTTGGGGCGCAGTGCTCGCAGTTCGTGAAGCGAAAGTTGTGTGAGAATCTGTTGAGGAATAGCAGGTTTCACTTAGATGCCGTTGAGGCTTGCCATTCGGCTTTTTTGACCACCAATTCGCAGTTGCATGCCGATAGTTTGGATGATAGTATGAGTGGGACTACAGCCATTACAGTTTTGGTTAGGGGAAGGACAATATATGTGGCTAATTCTGGTGATTCTCGAGCGATTATAGCAGAGAGGAGAGGAAAGGAGCTCGCTGCTATTGATTTGTCCATTGATCAGACTCCGTTTAGAGCTGACGAGCTAGAAAGGGTGAAGCTTTGTGGAGCTAGAATACTCACTTTAGATCAGATCGAGGGTCTAAAAAATCCAGATGTGCAGTGTTGGGGAACTGAGGAAGGTGATGATGGTGATCCTCCTAGATTGTGGGTCCCCAATGGAATGTATCCTGGGACTGCATTTACTAGAAGTATTGGAGATTCCATTGCCGAGACAATTGGCGTTGTGGCTAATCCTGAAATAGTTGTATTCGAGCTTACCCCTCAAAATCCTTTCTTTGTACTTGCTAGTGATGGGGTTTTTGAGTTCCTCTCAAGCCAAGCTGTGGTTGAGATGGTAAGGTATCTTCTACATCTCTTTAATGCCATATTCGCTTGAACAGATTTTACTAATCAATTTTAACTGAACTATCGGATGTGCCTTCTATTCCTCTATTAGACAATTGAACACAATTGGTCGTTGCTGTTAGTCATGTTATCCTCATAACTCAAGAATTTGCACAGAGTTCCGTGGATGAAGATTAGTGTATTATTGTTCATTGAACTGTCATGAATTTAAGCCATGAGATTTAGGAAGAGAATAAGGTTTGGTTAGTTCCAACATATAAGTGAAGTTGTGCAATTATGGTAACAAAGTTGAGTGGGATAAATACAAGATTCCATTGGTGGAATCCTGTAATCTTATTAATGTTGATGTTAGAAAAGTACAGACAATATTGTATGGATGGGATTCAGAGTTAAGGAATTTATTGTTAAAAGTTATTCAAATGGGATTCATACTAGATAGATTTTGTTTGGTCCGGTAGATTCATGAATTGGATGAATTTGAAAACCTAATTTAACATGTTTTATCCAAAATGCCAGATTTGTATTTCTTAAAGTTTTAAGTTCTTATTCTTTATCCAAACTCAACTAAAGGTTGGCTTTTAATTAGTTGACATGGTTGAAACTCCTACTTTTCTGTACAACAAGAATGGATGAATTTAATGGAAGGAGAAGAAAACAATAAAAGAGTATGAGAAAATTTTACGTTCTATAATTTTCTTTGCAAAACCATCATTATATTGTTCATCAATAGCTACATGCCAATTATTAAAAGGACAAGGCAGAAAATTTCCGAATTATTCTGTTTATTATGTGCAGTTTCTGAATCCCATAGTCTTGTTTTTTTTCCTGGCGAAATCCCATAGTGTTGTTGTGTAACAGGAAAACAAAGCAATAAGATGCAAGGTTGTTCCATATAAATAGCTGACGTATGCTGGCATCCATCAGCATTGTGTGTAGAATATACTAATTTATAAGTATACATCTGTGTTAGCTATTTTGACTTCAGTTAATATTCAACATAGGAAGTATCATTTTCTGCCACTCGATTGTCAATAGAATGATTCTCTGTTGAAAAACTTGTTAAATAAGCAGCTCAGGCTTGGGTCCTACTGCATGATGGTGTATTCAGCTTTCAGCTGTAATGGATCTTTAATTGGAAACAACTTGAGATTTATGATTCACTTTCTTTCGTACTTTCCTTATTTTGTTATTTTAAAGAAAGTAATAACTGGGTTGCTTGTATCACGTCTCCTCTTCCAGGTTGCAAAATATAAAGATCCACGTGATGCTTGTGCTGCTATTGTAGCTGAATCATATCGGCTTTGGCTACATTATGAAACTCGTACTGATGACATAACTGTTATAGTTGTGCATGTTGATGGACTAACTGAGGTATATAGGCTACTTGATTATATAGTAGTTTCACTTGTTTTTCTCACTTTTCTTTAACTGAACTCTCCTTTTCCTCTTCATTCTCTTCTGTGTCAGAGTGCAATTGGTCAATCAATAAAAGCAGATGCTGTGCTAAGACCCCCTATTCCTCAAGTTCTAGAGGTGACAGGGTCAGAGTCTCCGTCAACCTTTGGCTGGAGCTCTAGGAACCATCGTGTAAGGCATGATTTATCTAGAGCACGGCTTCGTGCTATTGAGAGTTCACTAGAGAATGGGAAGGTTTGGGTTCCTCCATCTCCGGCACATAGGAAAACTTGGGAAGAAGAAGTAAATGCTCTTTTGTATACGTGTTCTGTATCTGCAATTTTTCATGAACTTATAGCAAAAATATCAGTTGGAATTATATGTTTGTGGGTTATGTTTTATATATTCCAATATGACCCCCTTTAGTATGTAGTAAGTTCACATACGTTCATATTCCTGCAGGCTCACATTGAGAGGGCATTGCACGATCACTTCCTGTTTAGAAGGCTTACTGATTCTCAGTGCCATGTTTTGTTGGATTGCATGCAAAGGGTTGAAGTCCAGCCTGGAGAAGTTGTAGTTAAACAGGTTATTTTGCCCCCCTGTTTTTACTTTAATTATTTGAGCTTTGTAATTCAATAGGCTTTTGTAGCTGGAGCTGCCTTTAATGACTTGTATCAAACATCAGCTAAAACTACAGAAAAATTTATGGCCTGTTTTCAAGTCTTTTCGGAAAAAGAATGCGTAACCGAGGATATGTAAACCTAAAAGCACATCATTGCTTGGTTAATCTCTGATATATATGCATGGAATGCTTGAATGATCAAACTGAGTTGGATATTGTGGATTATCAGAAAGCTGATAGAAACTTTGGCATGTGCATTTTCAATCCTCATACAGGCAGATGTACATAGAGTGGAAAAGTGCACTTCCACATACATAGGATGGAAACCCTATGAACAGTGGCACATTGATTCATGTAGTGTTGATTCACTAGATTCTTGAAACTTATGGTACATCTTGTTATAGTCATAGGAGTTTATTTTGTTATGATGAAAATCTTGCTGAAGTCTTATTGCCAAAATCTTGTACCATATTTTTTGATTATTTTAACTGGCAGGGTAGTGAAGGTGATTGCTTTTATGTGGTTGGTAGTGGAGAATTTGAGGTCTTTGCTACTCAGGTTTGCTTTTCTGCTAAACAAATGAATGCATCATTCTTTAGTGAGGATGAGATAATGGTTTTGAGTTTTGACCAAATTATATGATGGCAGGAAGAAAAAAATGGAGATGTGCCAAAGATATTGCAGAGTTATACAGCAGAGAAGTTGTCATCCTTCGGAGAGTTGGCATTGATGTGGGTTATATTCCATTTTTCATGCTATATTATTTTTATTTAAGTTCTGGACAGTTGAAGAATTATCTGTTGTTTGTTTGAAGGGAAATATGATCTAACCAGGTGCAGATAAATAATTGATCCAAGATAATAGAAAATCATCAGTAAATTTGGAAATAGTATTTGACAAATTTCACCAAACACTGAGCCAAAGTCCTGTGTTATTGTGCATGCATACTTATAAATGTTATGTTGAAGTCCTGATTGCATTACTATCTTGTTTTTCTTTTCTTTTATTGTCTCCTTTCTTATGTTTGGAAACATAGGTATAATAAGCCACTCCAGGCCTCTGTTCGTGCTGTAACTAGTGGAACATTGTGGGCTTTAAAGAGAGAAGATTTTCGTGGAATTCTGATGTCAGAGTTTTCTAATTTGTCATCCCTGAAGTTGCTCCGAACTGTGGATCTACTTTCCAGATTGACAATCTTGCAGCTGAGTCACATTGCAGATTCCCTTTCTGAAGTTTCTTTTGCAGATGGCCAGGCAATAGTTGATGAGGTTACACTCACTTCACCTGAACTTATATTCTGCTGTTACTGTTGCTCCACATGCTTTTATTTATTAGTTCTTTAATATTTGTAGACTGAGGGGCCCTCTGCTTTGTACATCATCCAAAGGGGACAAGTGAGACTTACTTTTGACGCAGACAATTTAAGTAATCCGAATGCAAGGAGTTTGAAGCCTGATAATCATAAAGAGGATGATGGTGTGTTGAGTGGTAAAAAGCTCTCATTGGAAAAGACTGAGGGAAGCTATTTTGGTGAATGGACACTACTCGGGGAACATATTGGTTCACTAAGTGCAGTTACTGTAGGGGATTGCATTTGTTCCATCTTAACAAAGGAAAAATTCGATTCAGTTGTTGGACCGTTGACAAAACTTTCACAGGAGGTTGAAAAGTATGTTATAGCTTTGATTGTGGAGTATTTTGTTTGATGTTCTTACATTCAAATTATTCTTTGGTTACATTCAAAATTTTTATGGTTAATTTGTGGCTATATCTTTTTGGCCATTACTAATTTCAGAAAATTTTGGTAAGTTCTTGTTCCCTTGGATCGAAAATTTATCATATCCCTGATCATTAATTGATTCTTGTTAGGCCAAAGGGCTCTTCAGATTTTTCGAAGGAATCTACTGAAAGTACTGATCTTTCATCCCCTTTGAAAATTCACCTTTCTGATTTGGTAAGGCGCTCTGTCCTAGATCTTTATGCTAAAAAGAAGTGCTATTTCCTCATATGTTCTGAATCTGATAGTGTTTTTTGCATAGGAGTGGAGGACTTGTTTGTATACTACTGACTGCAGTGAGATTGGACTTGTTCTTCTGAAGGACTCAGGTTGGTCTCACTTATATAATTACGTTCTAGGCACTATTTTTGTGTACCACACTAGTTGCCTTTCCGTTGGTCGGTTCACTCCAGCAACTGCACCCACTCCATAGAGAACCCCCCCCCTCTCTCTCTCTCTCTCTGTAAACACCACCACAACAAAAAGAAAAAAAAAAAGAAGGAAGGTAAAGAAGGGTGGCAATAAGAATCATGGGTATTTTATGTGCTGGTGAAATATTAGATGTGCTTGGCAATGAAACTAATATTGGTCAAATGTTTTATGTATTTGCACTGTCAGAAAATTTACTGTCTCTGAAAAGGTTTTCAAAGCAGAAGATCAAGAAACTAGGAAAGGAAGCACAGGTTTTGAAAGAAAAGAATCTTATAAAGAGTATCAGTCCTTCAGCTTGCGTGCCTCAGGTTCTATGTACTTGTGCAGACAGAGCACATGCTGGCATACTATTGAATGCATGCTTGGCTTGTCCTCTTGCTTCAATACTTCACACAGCTCTTGATGAACCCTCTGCACAGTTCTTTGCTGCCTCTGTCATTATTGCATTGGAAGATTTACACAAGGTCTATTCCCTACAACCATTTCTTACTTTCGTCCCGTTGTGGAATTAGTTTCGAAGGCATTATTTCAGTTGCTTATTTTGCATCCTTCTCTCATTTGATTATTAGAATGGAGTTCTCTATAGAGGTGTGTCTCCTGACATCTTAATGTTAAACCGAACAGGAAATTTACAGGTTGGTTGTCCGTTATGTTTTTGCTGTTACTGTGTTCAGATATCTGAAATCAATATTGTTTTCTATCAAGGATGGAGTCTGTTCCTTCTCTAATTCACTGAGGGCAGATTGCATGAATTCTGTTAATTTTCTTTCTGCTTTATCACAGCTAGTGGACTTCAGATTTGGGAAAAAGTTGTCTGGTGTGAGAACATTTACAATATGTGGAATGGTAGATTCTCTGGCTCCAGAAATCGTCCAGGGAAAAGGGCATGGTCTTGCAGCTGACTGGTACAACATCTATATATATTTAATCTTTTAGTTGACTTGATGCTTTATGTTAAAGATTCTTGATTGATTCTGTAGTCTGCTTCCTTTTTTCTGTTGACAAAAAGTTGGTTCGCTTTGTAAATTCGAAGTTAGATAAATAAAGGCAGGGGATACAGAAGCAGAGTACACAAGTTTGCATTTTATGTTGGGGCTAATGCATCCATCCTCTGTATTTACTTTTAATCTTATCAAAATTTCCCTGCATAGTTCTTCAATTGTTTATTCTATTTTTATCGTGCACTCTCTTCCTTCCCCCAGGTATCCATTTGCACGCTGCCTTTATGCAAAAGTATAATTTAGCATTACTCGTATAGCTGTCACCCCTGTTTATTATTTTGAATCAAGTCCTCTCAGGCCACCCTTCTTGCATTTCATTTGTACATGGTAAAGTGGAGTTTAATTGAGAGAACTTTTAAGGTCTACCTGATTCTGTGATCAAGTATTCACATCTTGGGAGAAGGGTAAAAAGGAACTTTACTTTTTTTTTTTCCTTGTAATTTCTCCATGAAACCCATGCCTATGTGTCATGAAGTCACAAACAATGAAACGTTTCTTGCTTTAACTTGTATATGCTAGTCATTTTTGCAGCTATGTCATTTTTTTTTAAAATGAATTATGAAAGCATAGTAGAAAATGAAATTTGTGTAGCCATCATTTAGTTCTGCTGTAATTTTGCAGGTGGGCATTGGGAGTCTTAATTTATTTCATGTTGAAAGCCGAAATGCCATTTGGGTCGTGGAGAGAAAGTGAGCTTGATACTTACGCAAAGATTGCGAAAGGACAATTCACTCTTTCCGCCACTTTCAGCCCCCATGCCGCTGATATCATCACAAAGGTTTTATCATATATATATATTTTTTCTTGCTTCAATAGGTATTTCCAATAGAAAGTTAGACAGTAATGTGTTTTTTACCCTTACAGTTACTAGAAGTTGATGAAGTGAAAAGACTTGGAAGCCAGGGTTCTGACTCTATAAAAAGTCATCCATGGTTTAATGGCATTGATTGGAAAGGAATGAGAGATGGGAGTCATCTTGTTCCTCAAGATATAAGCTTCCGGGTAGCCCAACACCTGGAAACTCACCATGAGGATTGCACCGTTGCTGTAACTTCACCAACTCGAGACATAGATGACCTTAATGTGCCTGAATGGCTCGATGACTGGTAGAAGAACAATAACTTATGAGCAGAGTGCAGTTGTCTTCTCTTCTCTACCATCAAGACAGTTTTTGTCTTGTTTGAACACAATAGAGCCATGATTTCTAAAACGGAAAGCCATGAATATTCTCTCTGATGCATATATAACCTTTTGTCACAGAATATGCTACAGGCATTGGCAGGTAATCCTCGTATGGCAATAGTAGCACTAACAATTTCAACAAAGATGCAAGATAAATAGGTATGTTTAATCCCAATTTTTGGCCAATCTTTCCACATCTGTAAATACGTATATATGTAAATGAGTGAGGGTTTCTTTTCTACAGAAATGAAATTCTAGCTTCACACTCTATTCTTCTTGCCAATGGCAGCAGCCAGTTAGAATTTGATTGGCTGAACCAAGTGGCATTGTATTGTAAGCTTTTGGCTTTTACCATTTTCTTTTCCATTATTGATTCAGCGTATAATGTGACATGCTGGCTCATGTACTTCCTTGTTTGAATGAGCATGAAAAGATTGTCCTTTCTTCTGGATACCCGTATTTATGAATTTTTGTATTTTTTTCACCTTTCTTTGCTGGGTATTTTTAGTTGAAGGGGCTTAGATCTAGTTTTGCTGGCAAAGCCTTGTTTCCTCATTAAAATGAAACCGTGCCTTTCTCTGGTTTCTTTGTTAAGAGCTGAGTTGGACTTTATCCTAATCACTTTTACAATATTTAGTAAGGTTGATCATTTTCAGTTCGGTCTGAAAATACAAAACCGAATTTTGAAAAATGGAACCGAATATTGAACCGAGGTAGCAACAAACCGAATGTACACCAAACCAATTTCTCTGTACTGTTCGGTTTCGGTTTTAAATCAAATTTTCCATCCCCTGAAATTGTAGAAACAGAACAATAATGCTTGAAAGCAAACGATTGCTTGAAAGAAAACAATCAATGAAGAAGTAAAATTCTTCTCTTCAGGCAAAAAAAAAAAAAGATGAAAAAAAACCGACAAAAATTGAAGTTTTAGATTAAGGAAAAAAAATCCAAAAAACAAAAAATAAAAAAGAAAGCATTATGAATAATAAAAAGAAAAACCTAAACCTAACACTTACCTCTCCTTCCGCCACCTACCTGCTTCATCACAACCAACCCCCACCAAATCACATTCTTCTCTTCCTTCTTTACATTACCAAAAAATAAAATAAAATAATATATATATATATATATATATATATATATATATAACTCATAAAATAACAAACTCAAACAAATCTTATCAAGAGTATCAATATATCAACTCATACAAAATCACAAACTGAACAATATTAATATCACAAAAACAAAAAATGAACATAAGAAGATGAATAAAGAAAGAAATTTTTGTACATAATATTTGCATCGTTCTTCTTTTCTCTTCCAAATTTCTTCTTTCTGTGTTCTACACATCTCAGATCGAATCAGAAACGGAGGCTGAGAGTGAACCAGGAAGGGGGTCGACGCTAAGATAGTGAACCAGGAAGGTAGGCCAGTGATGAGGCTTGAAATAAGCAGAAAGATGAAAGATCGGTCGAATGAGAGGTGGTGGCAGGCGAAGGTGGAGGCCGAACGAAAGGGAAGCAGGTAGGGACCTTTGAACGGGAGGGAGGCAGAGAAATGGTGAGCGGCTAGCTAGGCAGGGAGGCAAAGTACGACCAAGGAAAGGAAAACAGAACAGAAAAGAGGCAGCAGGACATTAGATTTTAGGGTTTTGTGGAAATGATAGGTATATATACTAAGGCGTCTGTTCGGTTCAGTTATCTAACACTCAAAATCGACCACCGAACCGAATATTTCGGTTTTCCCTCTTTCTGCACCGATAACCAATTTTTCGATTCGGTTTCAATTCGGAAACTGAATTTCGGTTATTTTTTTATCATCCCTAATATTTATTGAAATTCAGATTGTAAAATTTAATTTTTTATTATGTAAATATGTAAGACGGGGCAATATAATTTTTTAATACTAACGGCAAAAGTATACAATGTATAGAGGAATTTAGACCGTTCCAAGGAGCCTTAAGGGTTGTTTGGTTCAACTGATTGATACCTCTGATAATGGATAGGAGTTCAACCGCTACTATTTAGCATTTGGTAAAGTTTCTAATCCGTAGTTGATAGCGGATAGGAGTTCAAATCCGCTGCCGGTTCTATAAGTTTGTGTTTATGACCTTTTCGCGAACAGCTGAATATACGTCATTGATAGACAAATTAACCCAACAATGAAGAAAAGAGAATCATCTATGCTCAAAATTTTATTCAATAGTTAATTAAGAAGGAAGGTGAGAAAAGAGTAATAGCAACAAAATCAGGTACCCAACTCTATATTTTATTATGGTCTATCAATTTTTTATCTTTTTTTATTTCTTGAAGATCATACACAAGCGGATTGCGAAAAAAAAAACAGCAGAATGATTGTGTTTCATGTTTATGGATTTGAAAATTTGATAGATTGTGCCTTGTTTCTTATTGTTTTAAATAAGCAAAATATTATCAAGGCGCAATAATATCTCTGTTATGTTGTCATTATTTGTCGTACTCTATATTGATAGTAAGTGTAGATTGGTGTTTATCACCAAAGACCAGAGGTCTCATGTTCAAATCCTCTTGGAGGTAACTAAAGGAAAAAAAAAAGTGTAGATTGGTGTTAAGCGCAATTAGTTGTCAATGTGATTGTGAATGACACAAGTCGGCAGTGAACAATGTAGCTTTCCTGTTGAAATTTTTGAAGTTTTTTTTTTATGTATATGTATCAATTTTGCTTATAAACATATGTCCACCTAATCCTATTAAACTAAATTCATTCTTTCCTTTTTGTGGTCTCCTCTATATTATACTTCTGAAAGTTTGGGTGTAACACCCTAATTTTTTTAATGATAATTTTAGATAAAAAGGACTAATTTAGCAATAAAAATTCTATTAAGAGTATTTTGGTCATTTTGACCATCGAAAAATTTTAGAAGCGGAATTAAGTTTTAAAAATATCAAATTTAGAATCTATATGTTGAGATGAGTGATTTAAGTATAAATTTCATAAGGCTTCATTACAGAAGTAATTTTCGATTTTCACCCACACCGGTAAAATGCGGTGACATCGTAAATCGAAATTTAGCTTGGTAAAATTCATGTAAATTGTTTGAATTGTAAAGGGCATTTTAGTCAATTTAGTGATAAGATATTTTAACAATAATTAAAATATTTTATTATAAATAATTTTAAAAAAAAGTAGAATACACTTAAAATTGTCGGTAAAAGCCGACAATGAAAATGGCGGACAATGAGGAAAGGATATGACCAAGATATAGGCATGGGAAAAAAAAAATTAGAAACTAACAAATTTGAAAAGTTGAGGAAGAGATTAAAAGTGGGTAATTGATAGATTTTTTTTTTTTTTTTTTTAAGGAAGGAGTTTATTTCATCAAAATAAAATTACAAACACATTCTAGTTTGGATAACTCATATACTATCCTTAAACAGTAGAGGGATAAGTGAGGGAGGGGGGAATCGAAGTACTTGACCCCTAAAGGTAAGTCCTGACCTACAGAAGCTAATTATCTGCACAGGCATTCGCTTCCCTATAAGTGTGGTTGACCTGAACATTCCAAGGTAGCTCCATGAGATTTCTGATCTCTCGTAGGATTGAACCATCAACTGTGAGAGGATAAGAGGAGTTAGTAATCATTGTGACAACGGCTTGATTATCCATTTCCAATATCATTTTTCTGTAGCCCAAGGACCAGGCTTTTTGGAGACCCAGCAAGGCACCCCAAGCTTCCGCTCTAAATATCGAACAACTGCCCAAGTTTGCTGTAAAACCTGAAATCTAATTCCCCCAATTGTCCCTAAGCAGTCCTCCTGCTGAAGCTCTGTTGGTGTGCCCTCGAACACTGCTATCTAAATTAACTTTGATAATGTTGGGTGGGGGAAAAGACCAGTAGATATCTTTTTCCAACCTACGTTTCTTGACCGAACCCAGGGTGTTCAGTTGGTTTGCATCATGTATATGTGTCACATAACCGAAAATGACCTGTGAAGTATTGCTGGGGTGCCTTTTATTTTGGAAGAGTGCCAAGTTTCTCCATTTTCACAGAGACCAACACGTTACACCAAAGATAGTTTTCCATGTGAAATCTCCTGTGCCCCAACATCTAGACAAATTGAACCCATACCAGGCTATGAGGTCCTGTCTGAAAAATTCTCGATGGAATTGGGAATCCAAAAGACCGTGCCATGTTTCTTGGGCTACTTTGCAATCTCTTAATACGTGTAGCACTGTTTCGTCATGAGGGCATCCAAATGGGCAAGCACAGGAGTTGGTGAAATGCCTTTTGGCCCTCTTCACATTGGTCAAAAGCTTTTCGCTGAACGCTAGCCATAGGAATAACTGTATCCTTTCAGGACCATTCCAACGCCATATTTTGGACAATATAGATTGATTGCAATCTGTATTTGGAGAAAGAAGGGATAAATATGCGCTTTTCACAGTGCACTTACCAGACTTTGAACCGCACCAGACAATCTCATCTTCCCCTGCAGTTGGTCTAGGCGGTAATTGGTTAGCTATTTTGAGGCAGATTGATTGCGGAATAAAGTGTTCGAACCTCCCTCAATCCCATGAGCCCAACGCTGTCACAAAATCAGCAACTTTGCCGTGGTCAATAGCTTCCCTCTGAGAAAGTAGTAATAGATCCAACATTGGTAGGCTATCTTCAATCCACTTATCTGACTAGAAATTAGTTCCCAATCTGTTGCCTATCAAGTTGCTGGTGCCTTGTTTCATCCATTGCCAGACCGATTTAATGCCTCTCCAGATTATGGACCCGCTTTGGTTAGGAAGTTTAGAGCTGGGTGATGCATTGTGGGAGAAATATTTTCCTCTAAGGAGTTTAACCCAAAGCTCATCAGGACATGTAAGGAAGTTAAACGCTAGCTTCATCAAAAAAGCTTGGTTAGCATGTTGCATTTATCTGATTCCTAGCCCCCCAGATGCTTTGGTTGGCATACACGGTCCCAATTGACTAAAGATATCTTCCTCTTTTCCTCCGTAGAGCCCTAGAGGAAATTTCGCATTAAACGATTTAACTCTGTACAAACCTCTGTTGGGAGCTTAATCACCTGCATGACATAAGAGGGAATTGTATTGAGGACGGCCTTGGTAAGAGTCAGCCTACCTGCCATCGATAGAAGTTTGCATTGCCACCCTCAGAGTTGATTGGAGACCTTTTCTATGACGAAGTTAAAAGTTTGCTTTTGGACTCTTACATGGAATACTGGGATTCCAAGGTACTTCCCCAAGTCCTTTGTAGAAGTAAAACCTGCTAGGGAGGTGATCTCTGCTTGCAATCCCACTTCAACGTTAGCTGAAAAGTAGATCTGTGTTTTGGTCACGCTAACCTTCTCCCCTTAGGCTTCACAGAAGAGTTTAAGGGTGTTACAAATCAGAGCTATCTGTTCCACTTTAGCTTCCGAGAAAAGGATAAGATCGTCAGTAAAGAATAGGTGAGTGAATACCGGGGATCCTCTCGTCACCTGAAAACCTTTCCATTTTCCCTCTTCCACTCGCTCAGTGATAAGATGTGCTAGTCGCTCCATACAAAGCACAAAAATGTATGGGGAAAGAGGGCAGCCTTGTCTAATGCCTCAAGTGGGTTGGAAGTATCTAGAGGGTTCCCCGTTCCAGATAATACTCATACTTATGGTGGAGATGCATTGCATGATGATATCGATGAATTTATCGGGAAGCCCAGCTTCACAAAGAGTTTCCTCCACAAAAGACCACCTGATTCTATCATAGGCTTTTTCTGGGTCCACTTTGATAGCCATAAATCCCTTCTTGCCTTTTAGTCTATCCATTGAGTGAATTAGTTCCTGGACCATAATGATGTTTTCCGTTATTCTCCTACCCTGCACAAAGCTACTTTGTTCCTGTCCTACAAGTAGCGGCATTAGTGGCTTTACTCTATTGGCCAGTATCTTGGAGAGGATCTTGTACACCACATTACAAAGGCTGATTGGTCTGAATCCATTTATGGGGTCTCCACTTTTGGTATCAAAGTTA
The DNA here is from genome assembly GCA_949640765.1 of Croton laevigatus. Taxonomy (NCBI): domain Eukaryota; kingdom Viridiplantae; phylum Streptophyta; class Magnoliopsida; order Malpighiales; family Euphorbiaceae; genus Croton; species Croton laevigatus. Next base: position 2,428 of record CATIWJ010117646.1, on the reverse strand, counting down.
ACAGGGTGCGGTTGAGTACGGGATCCAGATGTTTGCCTTCAAAGATACCCTTGATAAAAGCTTGAATGTCTCTACCTACGGTTTTCCATTGGTTCTGATAGAATAACGGGTTTAATCCATCCGGTCCGGGACTTTTAAAAGGACCCATAGCAAATAAAGCTTCTTGAGCTTCCAATATGGATGGTACCTATAACAAAGGAACACACAATGAAGGGTTAATGATTGGGAATCTCCCTCTTAAGAGGGGGTTGACAACACCACCTTCCTCAGTATACAAGTTCTCAAAGAAACTAGTGATGAATTCCTTGAGGTCCTCTCCCGATATCCATACATCACTGCTGTTCTTTAGACTATGGAAAGTATTTCTTCGCTGTCGTATAATTGTTTTGGCATGGAAGTACTTGGTATTTTGATCTCCACTGTTGATCCATTTTGCTTTGGATTTTTGGAACCAGAATAGCTCCTCCTGGTGAAGTGTGAGTTCAAGTTCCTTTTTCAATTCCTCCTCCAGGTTTATAAGGTAATCATTATAGGGATTGCCGTTCAGTGCTTTCTCAATTCCATTGATCCTAGCCAGCAGTCGTTTCTTCCTATTATTGACACTGCCAAACTCACGAACATTCCATTCCTTTGAAGCTCCTACGAAGTCATTTATGGTTGAGGCAATGTTGGTAGAACTCTTCCAACTGTTTTTTACCATCTCCCCAAAGCCCGGATGGGAAATCCAAGGGGCTAAGAATCGGAAGAGAGAAGCTTTTTTCCTTCCAGGAGGATTCGCTAGCACCAGTAGTAGTGGTCTATGGTCGAATTTGATTTGGGCAAGATGAAAGACTTTACTATGGAGAAACATGGATGAAGCCTCAACATTAGATAGTACTCGGTCCAATCTCTCTTCCACCCTCCCTCTTTTCCAGGTAAAAGACGGGCCGTTGAATCCGAGATCGACTAAATTGCTCTTATCAAGACAATCTCTGAATGCTCTGCTTCTCCGGTCTCCATTTAGAACACCCCCTCTTTTTTCAGAAGCATAAGCTATGTTATCTGAGTTATTGATAGATTGGTTTGTTGGGAAATTATGAAAGTTGGACAAATGATGTTATCTGAGTTGCATTATTAAAGAGGAATGAAGGATATTAAAAGGAGACAGAGAGAAAGAAAGAATGAGAAAGAAAAGGTGTGTTTTAACAAAATTATAATTTGTTCATCATCTTCAAATCTAAACTCAGAAATCAAAACTTAGGATCGTGGTGAGTATCTTGGACGTAAAGAATATTCAAAAGGTTGCCGGAATTAGTTCTACGAGCGGATCAAAGTTGAAATCTTGGAAGTCAACAGAATTTCAACTTGCAATATCTTGGTTTCCGGTCACTTTCCGTCCAAACTGAGGTTGCGAGACGACCGCCGGTGAGCTAAGGAGTCGATAGGTACCCTCGTTGCTCGAAATAGTCGCCGAAAAACGAAGAGAGGTCAACTGAAAGTAAGAAGTTGCAGCGTGAACAGTACCTGTTCTAAGGAAGAAGACGACGGGTGGAGTTAAGTTTCGGTTTGATTAGCCTGGGTTGATCCGAGGTTTGATTTAACCAACCATCAAAACGCGGCATCTCCTCTGTGTTTTGGCGGCAAACTTCGTTTAGGTGCCTTAATTTTCTAGCGTTTCTTAATTCTGACCACAAAAGTTTCTGTTACTTCTCATCCAGGTCCCTCAGTGTATGAGTTATTTAGGTAATGACCCATAAACTCATTTTATCTCCTCAAATCAGTCCAAACTCTTAATAAATTAATTAAATTGATTTTTATTTTAATTAATTAGTAGTTTGGGACTTAAATAAATTATAAAAAAATATTATTTATGACTATAAAATATAATAAAAATATAAAATGAGTTTAATTTTGACATAAAAATATTTAGAGGTCAAGTAATTAGAATTAATCTAATAAATGGACTTGTTACTTAAATGAAAATTAATGATTGGTTAAATAAAATTATATTATGGACTAAATAAATTGAGTTACAATTTAAAATTTATAATTTGGTAAAGAAATAATTAATTGGACCTTAAATTAAGAAAAAATTAAGTAAGAATCCAATTATTTAGTAATTGGACAATTAAATTTAAAAGAGAATTTAATTAAAAGATAATAGAGGACATTGGACTGTTTATTGGACAAATACCTTATGACCTTGATTAATGGACAATGATAGGATAAAAGATAGTCCGAGGACTTAAGCAATAGGAACCAAAAACTCAAAAGAGACCGAGGTTTGATACTTCAACTGTGAAAATCCTTTTAATTCATTTTTATGCATGATTTTTAATAAGTTGCATTAAATATTTTGATGGTATTGATTATGGTTAAATTGAAATTTATGATTTAATCTATGTTTATGATTTTTACTAAGAAGATAAAAATTACGGAAAGTGGTATT
>CATIWJ010117633.1:0-10277 GCA_949640765.1 Croton laevigatus | reverse complement strand
TGGAATTGTTCCTGTCAAGTTGTTACCTCCAAGACCAAGAACAAACAGTTTAGATAATACACTAAGCTGTGAAGGAATCTCTCCTATAAAATTGTTTAATGATGCTTCAAGTACTGTAAGTTGTTTGCAGTGAGTGAGATTAGATGGAATATTCCCTCCAAAAGAATTCTGAGTCAAGTTCAAATTCTGCAACTGCCATAAACGGCCTAATTCTTGAGGAAGATGACCAGAAAAGCCATTGTCAAACAAATTGATGGTTGTAAGGTATGAGAGATTCCCTATAGAAGGTGGTAATGAGCCTGCTAATTTTTTAGATTCTAAGCTCAAAGATACCACTCTATCATTTGATTTGTTGCAGGAAACTCCAAACCAGTTGCAGAAATGGACAGAATCATTCCAAGAAGTCATAATTTGGAAGGGATCTTCAGTTATTCGGTTCTTAAAGTCAAGTAAAGCGAGTCTGTCGGTGATATTTCCGTAGCCATCAGCAGCAGATTCTACTAAGTGGGTGTTCATCATCCATAAAAGAAGGATGCAACTATGAAGAAAGCTGTTGACTTTTTTCATTTTTTGGTAGAAAAGGAATTTTTTTAGTTTTTATTAAAAGTATAAAGCTAATATGAATTCGTCAGATTATGTGACACGTGTAGATATATAAACTAATAATATTAGCATCGAGAGCTTTTTAACATTTGGATGACGAATTACAAAAAAAGAGAGAAAGAATGGTGACGGAAGAAGAAAAAAAAAAGAGAAAGAAAGAAAGAAAGATGACGAATTACATGATGATGATGAAGATTTTGATGGATGATGATCTTGATGACAACCAAAGCCACAATTGATTTTTTATGTTGGAAATTGCAACGTATAAGGTGGTGGTGAGCCTAATAGGCTTTGTTTGGAATGAGGGGTGTAAAATAAAAGGTGTAATGTAAATTATCGATGTTAAAGTCGAGCCTTGGATTCACAGCAGCTAGTTTCATTGAGAAGAACTGTTGAAATACAGCAATTAATTAACACCCAGTAAAGATGTTTGAAGAAACTTTTATGTATAATATTTATAGTTAGTTAGTTACCTCAACTTGTCGTTGAAGAGATTGAACATAGTTAATGATTTCATCAAGCATGCCTTGTCTTTTCTGTGATTTTGTTTGATTCTTTTGCTGTCATCTTCTGCAACAACCTATATAAAAATACCCACAAGAATCTTTAATTAATTATTTAACTAACAAGTTGTTGGCCCTTGACCTCCATTAGAAAAATTATTTAACTAATAAATTCAACGAGGCAAACAATGCGTACTTTGAAGATCCTTCGCTTCTAACCTTGCTTATCTTCAGTTTAACCCGGCACCGGTACCGCAACCGCAGCATCAACAACAACAATTGGGCTGGCAGCTAGGGCTTCCCGTGGGAGAAGAAGGTTGAAGAAGACTTTTCCAAAACAGTTTCTTAATTCTTGAGTTTTTTTAAAAGGATCCGTAAAATTACATTTTAGTTTTTTTTACCATTATTTTAACAAAAATAATAGACAGAGAAGGGTATATTTGTCCAATAGAATTAAAACGCAAGAATATTTTTATCTATTAAAAAAAGACAAAGAAAAATATAGAATAGGATAAAATTCAGGGATTTTTTGTAAATTTCCTTTATTTTACTTTGTTATTTTACACATTTGTTTGAATTGATGAAAAATAATAAAGGGTGTAAAATAATGAATAGAAGACTTTTGTTACTTTTCAATTTTTGTTTCGGATTTAAATTTGTCTTACCTTCATTAGTCTACCGAATTATTTAGGAGAGTAAGTACAATACATATTAATAAGTATAATGAATATGTGAACAGAATTCAGGAAAATGCAGTATATTTATTATATAGGAAAGTAGGACAGACAACAAGAAAAAGTATAATCTATTGGTATGTAATTGTTATAACTGTAATTAATAATTGATGCAAGTAAATAGTTTCAAGCTTTGTAATTCTTGTTTTTAATTTTGTTAAAGCAATAAATAGTAATTGATATGAGAAAATGAATTTCTTAACTCTGTATTTTGTTTTTATCTTGTTAAATAAATAATGTACCTACTGTGCAATCAAGCTCAGTGAGTTAAGTGTGTTACTTGCAGGTTAGAGTATAGCTAGCAGGGGGAGTGCTGATCTGTCATTCATCAAAAGACTATCAGGAGTAGGGGTGTTCATCTTCAGTTCGGTTCAATAAGAGAAAATTGATATAAACCGAAAACTGATAATATTATACCGAAAACCAAATCGATATGTCCAAAAACTGAGGTGAAATCGAACCGATATTATCGGTTCGGCACGGTTTGGTTTCGGTTAAAAACCAAAAATTAAGCCAAACAAGATTTAAGGCAAAAATATCAGAGTCTCAAGCAAATTGAATACAGATGCAAAACACAAATTGCTTTTTTAGATGTTAGTAAATTGTTTTTTTATCCTCCAATCTAAACTGATACACAAAAAGTTGATAATTAAATGCTATTATTGCCAAACACAGTAAGGTTTCTAACGCAAATAGCACCAATTGATTCACTAACCAATACCAATTCTAATGCAAACATAGTAAGGTTTTCGTTTTCTAATACAAATTAAAACGGAAATAACACCAATTGCTTTACTAACCAATTCAAATTTTACAATAAAAACAATCAAGAAAAAACAAAGAAATTAAGAGAAGATTCAAACATCAATTAATTACAATATAAACAATTTTTCGATGATCCAGCTCATCCCTTCAAGATCGGTCGCCGCTGGTAGGGTCCTTCAAGATCGGTCTCCACCGCTGGTAGGGTAGAGGGGAGAATGGGGAAAGTGGCAGAGGGGAAGGGAAGAGAAGAGAAGATGGTGGTGGGTCGGTCGCCGCTGGTAGCGTCCTTCAAGATCTGTTGCCGCCGCTGGTAGGGTAGAGGGGAGAGCGGTGACAGTGACAGAGAGGAAGGGAAGAGAAGAAAAGACGGTGGTGGGTGGTAGTGGCAAAGGGGAAGGGAAGATGAAAAGACGACGGTGGTCTTGTGGTGGAGGAGGCGTTTAGAAGAAGAAGATGGACGATGAAAAGGTTAGGTTGGTTTGGGAAAATATAAGAGAAAGGCGGCTAACTAAGAGAATTAGGGTTAGGTTTGGGAACATATATATATATATATATATATATATATATATATATGGTTCGGTCGGTTCGATTTCGATTTTCAACCTGAAAAATCGACCATCGAACCGATAATTTCTGTTTTTTTCCTTTTACAACCAAAAACTGAACCGAAAATCATCGTAACCGAAATTATCGGTTCTGTTTGGTTCGGTTTCAGTTCAGTTTTCGGCTTTTTATGAACACCCTTAATTAGGAGGTGATTTTGAATTTTGGAAATTATGTAATATTTTGTACAAATGCGATTTAGTTTGTCATGTATATAAGTTAAAGATTTTGTATATATTATATAAGTAAAGTAGTTGGCCCTCGAACTCTATAAGAATAATTATGTAGTATAAAGTTATATGTTATAAAATAGTTAGTTTTAGTTTTGTAACTATTGGAGCGTGACATTCCGATGCGGCTTTACGTATGCCGGGATGGGGTGTTATATTTAGAAGCAGTAAATAGTAATTGATATGAGAAAATGGATTTGAACTTTGTATTTTGTTTTTATCTTGTTAAATAAATAAAATACCCACTGGGCAATCAAGTTCAGCGAGTTATGCATGTAACTCGCAGGTTAGCGTATAGCTAGCAGGGAAAGTGCTGATTTGCCGTTCATCGAAAGACTATCAGGAGGTGATTTTGAATTTTGGAAATTATGTAATATTTTGTACATATGTGGTTTAGTTTGGTATGTTTATAAATTAAAGTTTTTGTATATATTATATAAGTAAAGTAATTGGCCCTCGAACTCTAAAAGAATAATTATGTAGTATAAAGTTATATGTTATAAAATAGTTATTTTTAGTTTTGTAACTGTTGGAGCGTGACATTCTGTCGTGATTTTACGTAATGTAATATTTTGTACATATGTGGTTTAGTTTGGCATGCATATAAGCTAAAGATTTTGTATATATTATGTAAGTAAAGCAGTTGGCCCTCGAACTTTGTAAGAATAATTATGTAATATAAAGTTATACGTTATAAAATAGTTATTTTTAGTTTTGTTACTATTGGAGCTGACATTCTGTCGCGACTTTACGTAAGCCGGAATGGGATGTTACAGCTAATTTTTAAATATTGGTTTTAAATTAAAAGACTAATTTGAAAAAAATAAGATTATTTTGAAGAGTATTTTTGTTAATTTTCAAATTTTGATTCTCTTTCTTTCTTTTTTTTTCTTACTTACACTTAATAATAATAATAATAATAATAATAATAGTAATTTTAAATAATTGTAATAAAACAAAAATAGTAGTATAAACTAAGTTACTATTTGTCCTTAGGAGGTCGGTGGCGGCGCAGGCGGCGTCGGCAGCCCGCCTCTTCTCTTCCCTCTTTTCTTCTTTTCCTTCCCCTGTTTCTTCATTCCCGATTTTCACGTCTTTTCTTTCTTCTTTTTTTGTTAATTTTCAAATTTTTATTCTCTTTCTTTCTTTTTTTTTCTTATTTCTTTCTTTTTTTTCTTACTTACACTTAATAATAATAATAGTAATTTTAAATAATTGTAATAAAACAAAAATAGTAGTATAAACTAAGTTACTATTTGTCCTTAATTAATTTATTTGTTTACTTAAATACCAGTAGTTTAAAAATTACTAAAATACTCCTCAAAATAATCTTATTTTTTTCAAATTAGTCTTTTAATTTAAAACCAATATTTAAAAATTAGGGTGTTACACATTTTGATTCCTCCTAACTCCCAACTAGGACACATAAGTAAAATATTTTTAAATAATAGGAAAATTTATAATTTAATCCCTGAAGTTTGTGTTAACTTACAAAAAAGTCTTTTTATTTTTGAAAACCTATAAAAAGATCTATGATCTTTTGCTCTGTTATACATTTGGGTTCTTCTATTACAATCTCTATTGCAATAGAAGATTTGGGTTCTTCTATTACAATCTCTATTGCAATAGAAGAACCATCTCATTGTCTTAATAAATTAGACAATGAGATGGTTCTGTTCAAACCCTATTCAATATCTTCTCAAATCAGCTTTAAAAATTATTCAAACCCTGTGAATTACAGGACTAGATAACAATTCATATCCTATAACTGTGTTTCAGCTTCTGTCATAAGTACTAAAAGCCATTTCATTGTCTTAATAAATTAGAAAAAAAAAAAAACTAACTAAAGATCAACCTTTTAATGATCAAGAATATAATTTAGTACTAAATCTGACGATATACTTCATATATTGATACAAAATTGATAAACCCAACAAAGAACATTCAAATTCAATTACTAATAGAAGAACATTCAGATTTAAAACCCAACAAAAATACCAAATGTCCAGTTGAAATTGAACTAACTTTGTCACTTTGCAGTAAATTCTATTAATTATTGGGGGTAAATGAGTGCTATCTCGAAGGCAATCATCATTTTGTGATCCATAACATCAGAAATAACATAATTGTTTGACACAACTGGCACAACATGTGCAAAGATATTTAAATTATGGCTTCATATTTCATAATTATTCTACGGGAATCGACAAGCAAGCTTACACATAATAAAAAATACATTGCTAGACTGACTGCCTATGACATTCTTCACACTAAAATAATGAAGAGTGTGATCACCTAAACTAATCCTAAAAATTGCATGTTTCTCATTATGTTCAAAAAACTATTGTATACATATTGATTATGGTCAATATTAAAAAATAAATAGACAAAAAAGACATAGAAGCAAATATAAAAATTATTCATATTGCCAAAGTTGTACAATGAAAACACAAGCAGCATAGTGCAAAAAAGTGAATTTGCAATTGAGTTTAATTTAAACACCATATTTAAAAGTTTCCAACATGATAGTCAGAATAAATCTCATGAAACTACACAAATAGAACATCCACGTGCAGTAAAGTTTATGAAGCTAAGGTATAGTTTCTAGGTTAATTCATTACGATGGCAAATGATCTAAATTCATATATTAAATTTCAAACTTAACAAGTTTTGACATTTCTACAACCAATTATGCTTCTTGTGACATGGTCTGCTTCAGCACCTACACCATCAATTATATCTGGTTCACTATCCCACAACAAAGAGAAAGTTAAGGAACTGAAATTAAATTCAATATAATACATATTCTGTTGACTCATAAAAATGGACCACAATATCTCAATCAAGTGAAATTTTGTTATCAATATCAAAGGAACATATGCCAATCATAGAAATGGACTATTTATAAAAGCTAAAAGGAAACTTCAAAACAAAAATACAAAAATGAAAAACCCAAAATCAGCAAAATCCAAGCAACGAAGACACAAATTGAACACTTTTCCACTATAACAAACTTACAGACTTTGTCCTCCCCAAGAATCATGAATTTCAAAAAAAAAAAAAAAGTTTACTGTATACAAATCGAAGGAGCAAAAACCAACACCGGAATATAATGAAGACGATTTAATCATTAGTAAATTAAACAGACTGCATTGTATAATAACCAAGTGTGAAGCTCCATTTTGGGAATCAAACAAGAATGACAGTATTTTAGAAAGTCATAGTCTCAAACTTGAGTTCATAATTGAATTAACCATATATTTGCAACTGCACGAAGGAAAGATTTATTGATTTTGAAAGGTGACAACTAAGAAGCTTGATTTGATTTATCAATAAAACTGATAGAATTACTGTTGCCAGCATCAGAGAAATAAGAATTTACAATAACATGAACTATAAAAGAGAAAGTAAATTTAGAAGTGTACCAAAATCGAGCCCCAACTGAAATAAATCTCCGATCGAAGCTCATCAACTCCATCAGTACAGCCTAACAGGTTTGAGCTAGTCACTTGAAGACTGAAATCAAACAGAACCTAAACAAAAAAAAAAGAAAGTGAAGAAGAATTTAGTGAGGAATGAATAATTTATAAAAAAAGCATAAATTCAATTAAGAAACAAAAAAGCATAAATTTAAAAAATGAAAGAAAGGAGATTATAAGATTCGATGGATTTTGCTTGATGTGATTTTTGTAGATAGATATGGCGGAGACTGAGAAACAGAAACAAAAAATGGAGAGAGTAAAAGAGAAACAGTAGAGACACCATCAAAGATGAGTTTGCTGGAGAGGAAGAGGAAAAGAAGAGAGAGAGCATGAAAAAGAAACGGTAGAGACTGGAAGAAAAACGGGAACCTCTGACCGGTGGTGCTGAGGTACTCGTCCGATCGATGGTGGAGGTTGTGAAGGAGGCAGCTATTTCTGCAATTTCTCGATCAGAAATAGAGGCTAGGTTGCCGTTGGTGAGAATGGCAGAATTGCTTGAAAATGAGCAACAGCAAGGGAGCACGTAGGAATTATTATGGTAGGTAGCTATTTTTGTCATAAAACTTATAAAAAGGTGTTAGTTTTGTGAAAAAAAACTAAAAATGAACTACTTTTGTCATAAAACTTAAAAGGCGCTAGTTTGGTGCTTTTCCCAATAATCTAAGCAGGCCGTAGCCTTTAGGCTTTCAAATTCAAATCATTTGGGCTCAGTTCATTATGTCCATTATAGATATAGAAAGGAAACCTTTCTTTCCTTTAAGTCCATTATAGATATAGAAAGGAAACCTTTCTTTCCTTTAAGGGAAATGGAATTGGATTACTGCTTTCGTGGAGAAATCCCAAAATAGAGTTTGTAGGAGTAAGATAATAATCAAAACAATTTTCCATCTTCTGCTCTGGGTTCGTTTGCTGGAATGTTGTTCTTACATTGTTATTATTGGCGACTTTACTATGTAGAAAGCAAAGTTTAAAGAAACTCTTATCGTTATCTCAACTTCTTATATAGAATGGTGTAGTAAATATGTGTGCTATAGTCTTTATTGCATCTAACTTTGTTTTTATGTTGACTTTTATTGACTTTAAACTATTTTAATATCAAAAAACAATTACATGGACATGGACATGGACATAAAATATTATTTTATTCTTTTTCATTTTTTAATTTTGATGGTTACGTATTTATTGTTTTATTGTAGATATAGGAAGATAACCATCCTTTCCTTCAAGGAAAAGGGATTACTACTGTTCATTGCAGAAACTTAACTGGACCAGTATTCTATATCAAATACAGCAATTACACATTGAAAGAATTAAAATAACAACAAAGTTATAAATATTCAAAATGTACATAATATCATAAATAGCTCAGTTAACATTTTATTTTATCTGATGATCTTTGATTCTTTGATTTTGGGACCAAGAAATGAACCTCTAATATGATGGAGTTCATTGACAACATGGTTCATAGGCATTCGATTTGTCGGAGATGTTGAAGAACATGTGAGTCCAATTTTGAGTAAGGAGGAAACACATTCTTCTATTTTAGTTGTGCTTCTTCTTTGTGCATCACTTTCTTTGATTATGGCCTTCTCAATTATATAATCACTATCATCACTATTTTCTTCTTCAACAAGCATTGTTGGATCTATAACATCCATGGCATTTCTTAGAAAACCCATCAACACAAACTTGTCAATACCCGTATCATCTTTGAACATGTCATCGGTAGGCTTTTTCCCGGTAAATATCTCCAACAATAGTATCCCATAACTGTAAACATCTCCGATTGCCGACACTTCTCCACTTATTACATACTCTGCAATGTTATAAGAATGGTATAATTTGTATGAGAGGCCAATACTCTATTTGATATTGAGTTTTGGAATTCAATAAAAAAAACTGATGTTTCCTGTGATTGCAATAAATTTTTTCACGAGTAGAAACAAATTACCTGGAGGAATGTAGCCAATCGAACCCTTTAAACTTACTGACACTGTTTCAACTCTGGAGGAATTTTCTGGCGCTTCGAGTAGAAATCTTGCCAATCCAAAATCTCCAACATGAGCTGTCATATCTTCATCTAGAAGTACATTGCTTGGTTTCAGGTCACAGTGAACAATAGGGGTTTCATAATGATGATGAAGATAATCCAATGCAGATGCAATATCAATGGCTATATTCAATCTTTGAATAAAGCTCAGTCTCTTTAGTCGATTTTGTTTATCTCCCTTAGGATGCAACCACTCGTCCAAACTTCCATTAGGCATAAACTCAAAAATAAGAGCTTTGAAATCATTGCCTTGTAGATCGGTACTTGAACAAGCAGTGATGATTCTGAGAAGATTTCGATGGCGTATGTTTCGCAAAACATTGCATTCATCAATAAAACTCCTTGAAGCTCCTTTCTGTTGAAGGTTGAACACCTTAATAGCTACAACTTTTCCATCACTAGACGAAATTCCTTTGTACACAGTACCAAAACTTCCTGAACCGATCAAATTTTCGGCAGAGAAGCCATCAGTTGATCTTGCAATTTCTAAATAAGACATACCAACTTGCCATTCACCCAAAGGAGGTGTCTTTCTTGAATTTCTTGCTATACAGAATTTAGCAGCAGAACATAGCACAAGAATGGCAAGTATGGCTGCAATTGCTAAAAAGATAACAACTTTTTGGGCATGCTGTTTTCCTGTCCGATTCTTTGAGCAAGTAGGCAAATGTAAAGAAGGAACACCACCGCAGAGCTTGGCATTTCCAATTACAGAAATGGCAGTTGCATTTACAAATACACCTTCTATTGGCAACTCCCCCTCAAAATCATTGTGGGACAGATTGAGATTTCTGAGAAACAATAACTTGCTAAGAAATTCAGGAACTTTTCCTGAAAAGTTGTTGCGAGAGAGATCAAGTTCTTCTATACCTCTTAAATTTCTCAAAGAATCAGGAACTTTTCCTCCAAATTTATTGCCCTCTAGATGCAAGTGTTCCAAACTAGTACAACTTCCAAGAGAGCTTGGAATTTCACCAGACAATTTGTTTTCTGACAAGCCCAACTCCATCAGACTACGCAGCTTGCCTACTTCTACTGGTAACGGACCATTCAAGTAATTATGAGACAACACCAAAGCTATTGACAAAGAAGAAATTGTAAGGATTTCTACCGGTACGTTTCCACTAAGATTATTACTTGACAAGTTCACTTTCTGAAGATTTTGACAATTCCCTAAACTTTTAGGTATGCTTCCTTCAAATCTATTTTCCTCCAAGAAAAGCCTTGTCAATCCAGTCAAATTACCTATGGAGGATGGGATTGGTCCAGAAAATCTGTTATTATTCAAATCCAAACCCTGTAGTTTC
>CATIWJ010117607.1:0-10850 GCA_949640765.1 Croton laevigatus | reverse complement strand
CAACAACACTACATCTCAATCTTTCAATTTCCTTTTTCATTTTTAAAATATCATCTTTCAATTTAGCATTTTCTTCATCAATCTTTAAACATTTATTTTTGTATTTCACTACAAGAAATTGGGTTTCTAGTTACAAATTATTTTGTCAAAATAAGTATATATATTGTCACAATATATATTTTTGTGACAAAATTTTTTTATTGTAATAACTTTGTCTTAATAAGTATATTGTGACAAAATATTATTTTGTAATTATTTAATATTTTCTTGTGACTAAATTTTTTGTCATGACTAAATTATTGTGATAAAAATATTTTTTCATAATAAGTTATAAATTTATTACTATAAATTTAATTTAGTCACAAACAGTATGCTTTGTAGTGACAAACATATATTGAGCTACAAAAATAATTTGTCACAAAATATCATAAATTTTTGTGGTGACAAATCAATATATATCATAATTATTATTGTGACAAATCAATATTTATCATAATCGCAAATTTATGGTAGACAAATAAATTTCCTAGAATTAATAAATAATAGTTTGAGAATACAGGATAACATAAATCAAATACCAAAATTTAAATAAAAAGTAAAAGTTGTGTTTTTTACATTATAGTCAGAGGATCCTTATAACAGGAAATAAGAAATAATAATGTTCCTACACTACACAGGGACATGAGCATTTGTAACTGGCTGTAGCTCTGAAACTTCTTCCATTTTGGCCAAAATGTTATGCAATACAAAGAAACAGTCTTCCTGGTAAAGAAAGCACCCAAAGTTAGATTCACTACTGGATAAGATTGATGAATGCAAACAAATAAGTGGATTCAGTTGGAGATTCATATTTACCTCCCGGTTTACAAAAGAAGGCCAACACATATTGTGTCAATGTCAGCCCCAGGACCATGTACCTGCCATCTTTTAAACCTCAAAACACTTCATAAAAAAATCAATAATTGCACAATCAAAAGCATAACTCACTAGACAACAAATAAAAAACTAGGACATACCCCAAGCTTGTAAGAACCAAAAGTAAATATAACAGCATTAGCATCCTTTACCATTTGATCAATATAGCCCCTCAACCAAGTGAGTTGCTTCACCCATTCTTTAGCAATCTGACAAACACACATAGGAACTAAGAGAGCTTCACAAGGTAGTGTGACTCAGATTGAGCAGAAATAGAAAATCGAAACTCTTCAGTCATCCTGTCAATAGTCTTCGCTTTAAAGAGATACACAATCAAGCAACTTACAGTCTACCAATTGTAAAACTTCCAACTCTCTAATCTTTAGTATTGTTAATCCTCGATTTTGAATCTTTGACAAAACACCTGAAATTCTACTAATGATACTTTATTTGAAGTGTGTCTCAGCATAGCTCAAAAATCAAAGCAATTCACTTAAACAACTCAGGTGTCTCGATGGAGACGTAGGCCTCTCGATCGAGACAGGTGCACAAAATCTCTCCAGAAGCTGAATTCTCATTCGAGACATAGCTTTCTCGTTCGAGACCATAAATGACCATACTTCAGTTCAAGTGTCTCGATCGAGACACTCGTATCTCGATCGAGACAGATTTCCAAAATCCATCCAGGAAGCAAGTTTTCGATCGAGACTCATAATTTTCGTTCGAGACAACATGGTTCATCATTCAGCAACATTGTCTCGATCGAGACATAGACATCTCGAGTGAGACAGTTGGCCAAAAAGAATCCAGGAGCTAAATTCTCGATCAAGACTCAAAATTCTCCCTCGAGACATTAAGGATCAACATTCCGGAAGATCGTCTCGATCGAGACACCACCATCTCGATCGAGACACATGGACAAAATGTTTCCAGAAGGCTAATTTTCGTTCCAGACACCTTGTTCTCGCTCAAGACATCAATCTTCAACGGTCAACATGATTGTCTAATGTTTCCAGAAGGCTAATTTTCATTCCAGACACCTTGTTCTTGCTCAAGACATCAATCTTCAACGGTCAACATGATTGTCTCGATCGAGACAATGATGTCTCGATCGAGACACTTCAAAATGCTATTACAATGGATAGTTTCTTAGTGCGCCACGTCAGCAAAATGCCGTTGGAAAAGTGCTGTAATGATGGAAGTGGAAGTGTCTCGATCGAGACACCTCTTTCTCGATCGAGACACCAGTTAATTTCAGAAGATGCCTTTTGAAAAAGGAGCAACGGCTAGTTTATTGAGTTTGTGTATAAATACCCCTTCAAACTTCAAATGATGTAATTGGTACTGATCTAAAACCTTCTCAACTATACTTAAGCACTTCCAACCTTTTTCTCATTCAATTATATAAAATTTCTTTTGTTTGTTGGATAAGCATTAAATCCAACCTTTCTATTGTAATTTAGTTACTAGTGTGAGTTTTAAACACTAAAATTGTTTGTAAGTTTGGGGTAAGCAATAAACCCTAAGTTTGGGTGAACTTCCTAAAACCTCTTGTATTTCCATTTGTGTTTAGTGGAACCCAATTCCTTTCTAGGATTGGAGAAGTGGACGTAGGCTTAAGATTGTAGCCGAACCACTATAAATTCCTTCGATTCAAACCACCAAAATTCCGCTTAAATTTTTAGAAGGCCACTAATTCACCCCCCCTCTTAGTTGCCACGGGACCAACAAGTATATCACAGGTGAAACAAGGAATGGGTCAAAAAGAAGTAACTTGTGATTCTATTGAACTAATAAACCCAAATGTACCTTAATATATAACAAAATACTCAAAATTTCGGCAAATCATACATTTCAAATAACTGTATCTTATCGTCATTGAGTCATGGCATCAACCCATAAAGACTAAAGACAAGCAATGAAAATGGATGGGCTATTTGTCTTCTAAAATGCTTTGGATTAGAGCTCTTTGATGATAGTTCTTGTTAACTACAAGTTGAAATGAAACCAAAAGAACCAAGAACAATGAACAATTTGAATTCCGAAACTTGATGATAACAATTTGCACACTTTCTGGATATTAACGATTTCAAATTTAAACTTGCTACAAAAATAGTGCAGCTATATAATAAGATGGAGAAGAAAAAACCAAATAGAAATCTTGCTAAAAGTCTTATACATTATATTCATCCAAAGAGCTATTTCAGGCACTACAATTTGTACTCTCAAACATATGCAAAAGCTAGATCGCCATAAAACCACTACCAACACCACAATTTACTCTTGTATAATCAATTTTAACTTAGAAAAAAACACAACTGAATGTAGACAATTAGTCACAGCTGTTCTTCAGGATTGTATAAGGGGGGAACAACATTTACTTACCTGTCCAATCCGACGTAAAACCTCTTAGCCGTTTCTTCATTGCTCTCATAAAGCCTAGAATCACTTCAGAACTTCCACACCATAAGGGAAAGAAGAAAAAAAAATCAGAATTTGAAAGATATATACTTTACCGACAATAAAATAAAAATTAAAAATCAAAATAATAAATACCTTCTCCAAATTGCGGGTCCTTTACCAATCAGCCTAGGGGCCAGTGAAGGAAATCAAAATATTCTATTTCGAAATAAATCCAATTTCATTTCAATTACAGAAATCAAAATCTTCTAAATTGAAATCCAATTCTATTTCAATTTTCTGAAATGTTCAACTATATCTCTAGAATTTTACCTATCAGGATTTCTTCCAATGTATAAGAAATCTGAAAAACGACCACTAAAGTCCTAGTAATTTAGGTTATTGAAGCTTTAATTCTCCAAACACCCAAATTGAACTTCATTGCAAATCCTAATCTTTTTGTTTATTGGAAGTCGACGATTGATGGCACTAGATGATATCAACAGGCCGATTACAACTAAGGGATATGGAGGGATGAAAAAGGGAGGTAGAGGGAGAAGAAAGAGAGAGATAAAGAGAAGAAGAGAGATATAATGCAAGGAGGACTGAAAATTTTAGCGAAATTGGTTTGTGAATGAGAGGGGGAGTCGGCTAGAAAAGAGTTTTAGGTCAAAATTTTAATTTTAGGGGAACAAAAAACTTAGAATTTTGGGGGAAATATAATATTTGGGCAAAATTTAGGAGGGAATTTACTTGTGATAAAAAAATGGTTTTATTTTTATCACAATAGTTGAATTTATTAGTACCAAAATTTGGCGCCAAGATATGGTGACAAATTATAATGATAAAATAAATTTTTATCACAATACATAATTAATCTCGATTTTTTGCGACAAAAAATTGTGACAAAATGAGAATTTATCACTATTTCTTACTCTTTGATAATATTTATGACTAAATTTTTGTTTTGTCACAAAAAATATATTTATAGTGACAAAATTAATTTCATCAAAAAGAATTTTGTCACAATATTACATATTTCTTGTAGTGTTTGTTTTTAGCTTTCAAATATTTATCACATTTTGAAGTTGCCTTACTAAGCCATTGCATCATTTTTTCATCATCACATTCAAGCATAGACATGTCATCACAATCATCAAAAGAATCACTATCATTTTTAGTAGGAGATTGAGAGTTAGAATAAGATGGTACCTCATCAGAAGCTTCTTGGTTTGAGACCAAGTATTGTGAAGGGTTGCCACCTCAATCATCTTCAAGAGCAACAAAGCATAAGTTTGCTACTTCTTTGCTCTCTTCCTCTTCTCCACTAGAGGAGTCACTATCATTCCAAGTGGCTTTAAAGGATTTCTTCTTCTCCTTCCTTTCTCTTCTAGCTTCCTTATCTTTTCTTCTTCTTTGTCCTTCTTCCTTTTGTCTCTTCCAAGTTTGGGACATTCACTCCTTATATGCCCAACTTTGCCACATTCATAGCAAGTTGGTTCCTCCTTGGATCTATTCTTGAACTTTTTTCTAATTTCAAACTTCTTCCCAAACTTTCTTGTGACAAAAGCCTTCATCTTCTTGAACTCTTTATCATCACTTGAATCTTCATCACTAGAAGATGACTCATCTACTTGCTTCTTGCCCTTCTCACTATCCTTGAGAGCAATGGTTTTCTTCTTATCTCCTTCTTCCATGGTGGCATTGCTCTCTTTTCTCTTGTCAATGGTGAGCTCCCATGAGATGAGGTCACCAACAAGCTCATCCATTTTAAGTGTATCAATGGCATTTATTTTACGGAGAGAGATTACCATTGCATCCCATTGCTCCGGCAATGCTCTAACAAGCTTGTCATTGACTTCTCCCGATGTCTTGTGTATGCCCAATTTTCTCAATCTTGATACCAAGGCAAGAAGTCTATTGGATAGCTTTGTGATGTCATCCGGCAATCTTTTGAATGTTTCATATTCAAAGATTGCGGCATACTTCTTGTCGGCCTTGACTTGTACGATGCCTTCATGATAATTGTCAAGTGTTCTCCACATGCTATATGGTGAAGTGCAATTGAGGATTCTAGATGCTTCTTTATCATTGACACTTTGCAAGATGAGACTCATACATTGACAATTTCTCTTGTATTTATGCATGAAATCTTGTTGCCATTCTTCTCTTGGTACTTCAACTTGAAACCCTTCTTCATCCACTTTGGTAGGACGTTTAAGCTCTTTAAGCACGAATTCCCAAAGACCTAAGCCTTCAAGATACCACTCCATCTTAACTTTTCAAATTGGAAAATTTGTTCCATCAAAGAATGGTCTTGAGATATGGTTGTTTTGCTCTTGATAAGCTGCCATAAAGATCAACTTTTGCAATTAAGCTTGAATAAGAGAACTAAGCTCTGATACCAATTGTTGGTCCCTTGGCAACTAAGAGGGGGGTGAATTAGTGGCCTTCTAAAAATTTGAAACGGAAATTTGGTGGACAATTAGAAGGATTTTTATAGTGGTTCGGCCAATAACTCCTTGCCTACGTCCACTTCTCCAATCCTAGAAAGGAATTGGGTTCCACTAACACCAATGACAAATACAAGAGGTTTTATAAGTTCACCTCAAACTTAGGGTTTGTGATCACCCCAAACTTACAATGAATAAGAAGATAAGAGTTTAAAGCTAACTCTTGAACTAAACAACTAACAAAGGAAAGGTTTAAAGATCACCCAAATAACTAACAATCAAAAAATAAATGAGATTGATGAGAATTAAAGATGAAGCACAATGAGGTTGTTAGAATATTAATTTCAGTAGTTGTGTAACCTCATAAATGCAATTTTGATGGGTATTTATACCCACAATTGAAAAACTAGCTGTTAGAAGAGAGATAAAAAATCTGCTCAGAAAATGTGTGAGCATCGCGGGCGTGATCATTGTCACTCTCACGACCTATCACATGAAATCATTAATTGCCTTCAAACGGCTACTTTTGTAACAGGTTTTCAATTAACGCACTAGCCGTTGCTTCTGATCTTTGTATGGTCGCGGGCACTCCAGTATTGTAACGGGCGCGACGAGTCCGATTCAAATGGTAACTGGCTTTTGAGTGTGTGTGTCGCGAGGCATCTGTTAAAGGAACGGTCACGAGGCAAACAACCTTGTTGACGTCGCGGTCACGCCTAAATGATCTCGGTCATTCTAGGGTCTCTTGTAACTCACGCTTGTTCCAACATAAAAAAAAACATTTTATGAGCGAGCGTGAAAGTATAGGCGCGGTCGCGACGATCTTGCCAGGAGCTTGTGATGTCTTCATCTCGGGCGCTAAGCTTGTCCATTTTGAAAATCCAATTGTTTGTGTTTAGGTCGCGGTCACGACGGTTACGCCAGAAATATGAACTTTAATTTCTTGTTAGAAAATGGACATGGATTTCTTTGGCTAGTTCTTATTTGCTGCAATAACACTTAAACACTTGAAAATAAAGTTAGTATCTTCACAATTCTATGTAATTTTGTCAAATAATCAAAACTAAGGGATTTTGGAAAACTATGCACAACACGGTTGAAAAGTAGAGATATGAGCGTAAAAATAGCCTGATAACCTATTAGTGATAATAACAAAGCTCAAATCCACATGCTCTAATGTTGTTTTCTCAATAGCTTGCAACCTCAAATCCATACGCTCTAATGTTTCTCTCATGATCTTCATAGTGCGGTATAAATGTGTAAATTTATGTTGTTGAGCCTCACGCAAACTAGCCTCATCAACATGACCAGCTCCACTACTTTCATCTTTGTTTAACATTGCCATAATAAAAAGGTTAGAAATAACAAAAACAATAATAAAGCAAGGACCTCACAATGCTCCCTCAAAGGATGAGGTTGGTAACTTATGTTTCACTCAAGTAATTATTTCACTCACGGCTTTCCTCACGCCACTTTAGCTAATTTCTTTTATGTTCTTAGGTGAATTGTGAATAATATAGATAACCTTTTAGTGTAGATTTCAGAATCTAAAATTTAATAATACTAGAAGTGACAACTCAAATAGAAGCAGAAGACGTATGAAAGAAAAAGAAACTAACGATTATTTGTAAATTACTCCCAAACACCCCCAAAAGAAATTAATCTAAGATCAATAACAATAATAATTACTCAAAGAATGGAGACAACTAAAATCCAAATCTGATTAGAAAGACCCAAATTCATAATTTCTAAAATTCTTTGCATTTTTTTTATTTTTCTTTTGAAAGAATTTTCATTTTTTTATTTTTTTAATAATCACAAACACCAAATTTGATTTGTAAACTTCTTAATTGATGAAAAAATAAAATTAGATCTACCAAACACACAAAAATAAGAATTCAAAGAGATGTTAATATTTTAGACAAAGAGGAAACAAAGAACACACAGAAAGTAGGAGATAAATATAGAAGAACAACAAGAATTTAGAATTGAAAAACAAGGATAAAACTCGATCTAGAGCCAAAGCTTTGATACCAAATGATACGAAACCTCCAAGAATGAGCCTGAGAACCCCTTTGATTATTATGGGACCCCATAACATTAACTTGAAAACTCCAATAGCAATTTAGTTTCAACCAACACCTAAGAAAGGCTAGAACTCATATTACTTAGAAAGATATGATCAAAGATCTAGAATAAAGAAGAACTTGATCCAAAACCCAGATTTGAAACACTCCACAAGAAGATGATCAGTCTACTTGAATGTTCCCTTAGCATGTATTATACTCAAGAACATAAAGATAAAAGTAAAACGTTTATTTGGTTGTAATATCAAGCAAATCTGATGTAAATTCGTTTTTAGGCCTTTATATAGCCTTTACATGACCTAAAATCCAAATCCTTAAAGAAAACAAATTCAACTTATGGGTCTTAACTTAAACAAGTTTGGACAACTGATTAACAAAGAAATAAAACTAATTTTACTGTAATAGTAAGGCTAAAACTAAAATAAACTTAAACAAGCCCATTAAATAAGCCTATTGTGAAGTTGGACTTGAATTAAGTTGTAAATAACTTTATTTGGTCTTGTCTCTAAGCCTTAGATTCCTTGCAACTCATTAGAAGCCAAATTCACCAAATCATATAGATGACTAATTAAACCTTGTTGAATTTTCTTGGCTCTTGATCTTGTTATAGGTCCCTGAGGCAGAATAATTGGATTGACAATCTCTTCCTTGCTCCCTTGGTCATTGTCATCCTCTTGCTGTGTAGGTTGTTCCATAATAGATGAGCAAAAATTGTTGGTCCCTTGCCAACTAAGGAGGGTGAATTAGTGGCCTTCTAAAAACTTAAGAGCGGAATTTTATGGATAAAAACGGAAGGATTTTATAGTGTTCGGCACTAACTCTTGCCTACGTCCACTTCTCTAATTCTCCCTAGAACCGGGTTCCACTAATCACAAAAAGATTACAGGAGGTTTTGCAAGTTCACCTCAAACTTGGAGTTTAAAGCTCACCCCAAACTTTATAATCACACACACTAGAGTTTAAAGCTCACTCTACTAACAACTACTAACAAAGGTTGGGTTTAATGCTCACCCAACTAACAAACACTTAAAATTTATTACAAAGATTAATTGAAGTAGAAAAGAATGAGGTTGTTGAAGTATTGAATGCTCAGTAGTTGTGTAACCTCATAAATTCCGTAGGAGTGGGTATTTATACCCATAATCAATAAACTAACCGTTGGACTTGAAAATTAAAAATCTGCTATGAGCTTCTTTGTCAATGTTGTGAATGCAACCTCTCACATAAGTTTCTTAGTAGCTTTAGTATTCCATTTAATGCACTAGCCGTTGGTTCTGATAATGGCCTTGTTGTAAATGCGATGAAATTGTCGCATGTGCAACCTAGTGGTTATTCCTTTGTAACTTCCAACTTGATGTTTCTATTGCGAGTGAGAAAGCTAGTCGCGAGAGAATCAGAGCTTGAAGGAAAATTTTTGGGCATTCAGTCGCGGGCGCGATGTATGGTCGTGAGATAATCAGAGGCTGAAGAAATTTTCTAAGGTTTGAGTCTCGAGCGTGACATGTGGTCGCGAGAGAAGCAGACCCAATTGAAAATTTTTGAAGGTTGAGTCGCAAGCATGACATCTGGTTGCGAGAGAAGCAGCGCCAACTGAAGTTTAGTCTTGAGTACATGTCGCGAACGTGATCTTCAGGTCGCATGTGCGACGCTTATGCTGGATTAGGACTTCAGTTCTTTTTGCATCTTTTTGACTTGGCTTGCATAGGCTCTATTATTGGCTGAAATAGCACTTAACTTAATAGCCTGAAACAACATTAAAAACTTCACAATTTCAAGTATGTTTGTCAAAGCATTCAGAACTTGGGATTTTGGTACCTTAGGGACAATAATCTCCCCCTTTTTTATTTTTTGACAAACTTCTTGAGTTGTGGTAAATAGGTATAAATAAAAAATTGCAATCTAAGTAAAGTATGTATAATGTTCAACTTTTCAAGTTTAGTTTAATATGTTTTATGAACTTGTGTTTTAAGCTTTTGAACCAAAATTGTTTAAAATCAAGTTACATTTCTTAAAATTCTTACTCCCCCTCAATTTATGCATTAATTCCTCCTTTTGGCAAAAACACAAAAAGATAGAAAGTGCATAAAAAGGAATTTTCATTAATAAAAGAGAGAAAGTACAAAGCAAGAAATTATAAAGACTAAAAGCAACATAAAAGAATATTCAAAACAGTGGAAACAGATTTGCTTAGCCTAACAAGCAATCACAACCCCTTTGCCTTTGGAGGCGGCTTCGGATCTTCTATGTTGAAGTTCAAATTGGTCATTTTGAGAAGAAGAGGATGACGCGGAACCTATGGCACCCGGTTTATTATCGAACTCCAACAACGAAGAAAATCCACCCCCTATAACACCCGTTGCTTAAAGAAGCAAGAACGCTATTAAACAAAGGATTTGAAAGATCGAAATCAGAAGAACACCACAACGAAGTTGATAAGTAGATCTAAATTCGTGATGCAATCGAAGAATTAGAGAATCCACCTTAAATCTAAGAAAAGGAATTGAATATTCTTGACGAATAAATTTGTATTAAAATTTTGAATAAGTTCTCTAAGATCGACATATTAAAGGCCTTTATATAGTGAAGCCTTAAATCGTGACAAAAGATGGAAATCCTATTCTAATAAGGAAAAACAAAAATAAGGAAACCAAAAATAACAACTAAGCAAGCCCATGTGGTCCTAACTAACTAACTATGGAGGGGACCACCAAAATAGGTCTAAAATACTCAACAAACTTGCCAATCACGTCCCCGAACAAGCGCCCCTTAGCGTGTGCTATGTAGGAATGGTGTGCGCCATCTCTGAAAACCCTTGAAAATCTTTAGAACTTGCTTTTAGCATCATGATAATCCTTGGTTGAAGTTTCAGCTCCATTCAAACCTTCTCAAATGCATTTTCAGCCAATTCCTTGCTCATTTGCTCTTGAACATACATTCCTAAGCTTGCTTGAAACTTCTTAGCTTTGTTTTGTGTTAATGGACCTTGAGGAAGCAC